>SSNQ01000513.1:294205-316538 GCA_006942095.1 Nothobranchius kuhntae | reverse complement strand
GAACAGATATCGGAGAGCCGGAGGGATGCCGCTGGGTCACTCAGCCTGTCTGACTCAGAGCCGCAAGCCGGTCTATGATGATTTCCTGGGAACCTAGGGTTACATTATGAAATGGTTGGAGGCAGGGTTCCATTAAATCCAAGCATCCAATTTCTTAGATTAAATCCTAGAGTGTTCAAATGGTCCCTCTGATTAAAGCAGGACATGTCCAGGCAGGTCTAAAGTTTGCCATCTGGACAATCCAGAGGAATATTGGTACAATGCCATGTGATCAGTGAGACCAAAATAGAACTCTTTGGTATAAACACCACTCACCATGTTTGGAGGAGGAAGAATGCTGAGTTGCATCCCAAGAACATCCATAGTGACGCATGGGGGCGGAAACATCATGCTTTGGGGCTGCTTTTCTACAAAGGAGTCGTGATAACTAATCTGTATTACAGAAAGGATCATTGTGAGGTTTTGGGCAACAACCTCCTATTAAAAGTATTGAAGGTTAAACCTGGCTGGATCTTCTTGCATAACAATCATCCCAAATTGCTACGTGAAGAGCTTTTCAACATTCTGGAGTCTCCAGACCACAATTCACAGAGAATCTGGAGGGAGTTGAAAGTCCATGTTGCCATTGACATCCTCACAATCTCACAGCTTTAGAGAAGATATGCATTGAAGAACAGGCCAAAATACCAGCAACCATTTACAAAACTGGTAATGACCTACAGCAGCCTTTCTCAAATGGGGGTACGCGTACCCCAGGGGGTACGTAAAGAAACTCCAGGGGGTACATCAGAGAAGCAGACTGTGTCTAAAAAGAGCTTGATCACAGCAGTAGCCTCCTTGCCACCAAGGATGAAAAAGATCCTCAGTGAAGCACAAGCCCAAGTGTCTCACTAAAAAGTCTGTAAAAACACTCCGATCAGTGCAGTAATGTTAAGATTTCAGTCTTCTTTTTGATTTTTAAAAATATATTTTGAGATTTATATTTGTTTTTAGCAATTGTTATTTAAAATGACGTTGATGATTTCTTTTAGAGAACAGATATACTATGATCCCAAAAGAGAACACTTTATGTTGATATGCTTTTTATGAGCACAAATCTTCAATTATAATTAGCTTAATCATTTCTTTGGCCTGTATTTGATATATTTTTTTTATATTTCTAGTTATATATATATTTTTTCCAAATAGTTCAAGAGATACTACAAAAAATGTGCAGTGTTTTGCACATTTATGGATTTTTCAATGGGTAATCTTATGGTTTTAAATAGTTTTATGGTGACTGTTTTCAATTTATTAATTAGAATCACACTTTAGTGATGAAAAATATTTCCAATACATTTAATTATGGAGTATTAACATTTAAAATATTCAAAATAGTTTTTTTTCCCCAAATGGCTGAATTTTGTGCTTGTTTATCAGTTTCAAAGTTTAATAAATCAGTCACTGAAGGCACCTATTTAAGGTCTTGTTTTTTACAACCAAAAATGTTTTTGCGCTGATTAGGGGTACTTGGCTGAAAAAAATATTTCACGGGGGTACATCAGTGAAAAAAGGTTGAGTACCACTGACCTACAGAAAATATTTGACCTCTGTCATGGCCAACCAAGTTTACATTACAAAGTATTGAAGTGAACTTTTATTAGTGACCAAATACTTATTTTTTGTACCATTATACAAATAAATTTTTTGAAAATCATTTGATGTGATTCCCTTGATTCCTTTTACATTCTGTCTCTTAGAGTTGAATGATAAATGACCTGTATAGCGCCTCTCAGAGTAAGGACTCCAAAGCGCTTAACACTACAGTGTATCATTCATCCATTCACACACACATTCATACACTGATGATGATGAGCTACGATGTAGCCACAGCTGACACTGGGGCACACTGACAGAGGCGAGGCTGCCAAGCACAGGCGCCACCGGTCCCTCCGACCACCACCAACAGGCAAGGTGGCTTAACTGTCTTGCCCAAGGACACAACAGCAGAATTGTCTGTCCGGAGCCGGGATCGAACCTGCAACCTTCCGATTACTGGACATCCCACTCAACCTGTTGAGCTACTGCTGCCCCTAAAGTGAAGTGAAATGTACCTAAATTAGAGACCTCTCACCTGCTCAAGAGGGACAATAACCGGTGACCGTCAAATACTTTTTTCCACACTGTAGCGGCAAAGGAAAGATGACCAGATACTTTCAGCTGAAGCTTTTTAGCTTCAGACCCACAAAATAGCAAGTCTCAAGACATGCATGTCTGCTCTGTCTTCTCGATCCCCAGTGAGTCGTGGTGAATGGCTGCTTATACTGAGCCAGGATCCTCTGGAGGTTTCTTCCTGTTAAAAGGGAGTTTTCCTCTCCACTGTCATTAAATGCTTGCTTAGTATGAGGATTGCTGTAAAGACACTGACACTAGTCAGTGACTTGATGCAATCTGCTGGGTTCCTTATATAGGAAACATTTTTACTGATTGGCTTAATGAACTGACCTGGATTGGAATGTTTACTATGTGAAGTGCCTTGAGATGACTCTTGTCATAATTTGGCGCTATATAAGAGGAAAAAAACAAAACAAAACATGCAACTCCAGATATCTAAAGAAAAATAATTAAGGGAGCAAAGTAAACCACTTCATTTCATTTTCACTTATTTCCATTTATGACAACTTATTTGAGTTTTTGTAACAATTGTAGCATGAAATACTACAAAATAATTATGACCAATAAGGTGTGATGATTCCATATGAATAAAAAAATCAACCTGATTGATCTTTGAATGTTTAATCAGAAGATTATAGTTACTTTTTGTTGTTCAGGGACTATAAACATACTTTGTATTAATTCAGAGTCTGGAATATAGTTTATAAAATGAATTTATTATTTTTCTAAACTAATATTTTGTACTTGACAAGATATGAATAATGAGATGTGATGTAGTGGCTGTGAGGTGATGTAATGTGATGGGTGAGGTGGTGTGATGGAAGCTAGATGTTTTAGCAACCGTTGTTTGTATCCGAGAGGTTTTGTAAAGTCTGGATGTAAAAGAACTGGTTGTTTGTGTCATGTTCTGGGGCATATGTCTAACCCAAGACATGCAGAATCAGGAGACGGACACAAATTAGAGGGAAAAATTATATATATATATATATATATATATATATATATATATATATATATATATATAACGAGGAACTAATGGCGCACTGGAAGTCCAGTGGGTGAGGAAAACGGGAAGCTGCGTCTAGAGGGGAGAGCAAACAGAGGTGAGTACTGGGAGTTGTAGTCCAATGAGGGAAACTGAAGGAGGGACTTACGGGTTGGAGGAGACCTGATGAGCTGGGGTAATAGTCTAGGAGATGAATAGCGAGTAATCTAAGAGGGTGAGAAGGGATGTTTCCGAGAAGACGGTGTGGGGTTTGGAGAGGGAGCGGGGTATGGTGGAGAGCGGGTCGGCCCGGACGGGTGGATGGTGAGCCAGGAAGCAGAGCCGGTGTGAGGTCTTATGGAGTTGGATGGAAATCCTGAAGTGAAGCCAAACCTGAGTTGAGTGATCCAAATAAACATCAGTGGTTAGTTGAGGTCAGAAACGACACACACAAGAGTACAAGAAACTAGAGACGAGTTTCGAGGGCAAGAGACTAC
This sequence comes from Nothobranchius kuhntae, assembly GCA_006942095.1. Classification (NCBI taxonomy): domain Eukaryota; kingdom Metazoa; phylum Chordata; class Actinopteri; order Cyprinodontiformes; family Nothobranchiidae; genus Nothobranchius; species Nothobranchius kuhntae. The sequence continues at coordinate 312,902 of SSNQ01000513.1, read as the reverse complement.
CAGTCAGTAGTAATCATCCGGCGTCGAGTCACGTTCACCATCCTCCTTATGAAGCAGACCCGCTGATTAGCTGACAAGGTACAGCTGTCGCTCCCTCACCTGCAACCAAACATTCAGAGATTGTGAAAAGTGAGAAGAGTACTCACCCCGGCTCATGACAATACCCACTCTCTCGACGGACGCCCCCTGGCGTCCTAGCCGAAACAGCCTCAAACTCCCGCATCAGGGATGGGTCCTCGATGAAGGAGCAAGGAACCCAAGGCCGTTCCTGTGGACCGTACCCCTCCCAGTCCACGAGGTACTGGATTCCCCGACCATGGGGACGAGAGTCCAGGGTCTTGTTCACAGTGTAAACAAGCCCCCCTTTGTACAGACGAGCTGGAGGAGGGGGCGCAGGAGCGGGACAGAGGGGACTGGAGACTACAGGCTTGACCAGGGACACATGGAAGACTGGATGCACACGTAGGGAGTGGGGAAGGTCCAAGCGAACAGTGGTGGGAGTGGGGACATCCAAGATCTTTAAGGGACCAATGAATCGCGGGGACAACTTGCGGGTGGTCGCTTTCAGAGGGATATCCTTCGGGGACAACCAGACACTCTGACCAGGGGCATAGACCGGAGCCGGGCGCCGCCGGCGATCTGCCAACTGTTTGTTCTGTCGTGCTGTATGGTCCAGCGCAGCACTGGTGGTGGACAGGCACGCCTGGCACCGCGGAGGAATTGTGGAATGGATGAAGAAACCGAGGACTGCTGGGGAAAAAGTGAGGGTTGGTAACCAAGGGAGGATTCAAAAGGTGACCGACCTGTGGCAGAGGAGATGTGACTATTGTGCGCATCCTCCACCCAAGGTAGGTGGGTGCTCCAGGAGGAAGGGTGTGAGGTACAGACACAGCGCAGCATGGCTCCTAGCTCCTGGTTCATACGTTCGCATTGTCCGTTAGTCTGAGGGTGATGTCCAGAGGTGAGTGCCACTTGAGCTCGAAGGGTCTCTGCAAACTCCTTCCAAACTCTGGAAAAGAATTGCGGGCCTCGGTCAGACAGGTTCTCCTCAGGGATGCCATGGAGGCGGAAAACGTGTCTCACCAGGAGCGGCGCTTTGACTGCAGAGGAAGGGAGAGATTTTAAAGGAACCAGGTGACAAGCCTCAGAAAAAACGGTCGACAATGGTGAGTATGGAGGAGAAGCCGTGTGAGTTAGGAAGACCACAAACAAAATCCAGGGCTATGTGGAACCAGGGACAAGAGGGAATGGGCAGAGGGTGTAACAGACCGGCTGGAGGGTGATGATCCCCCTTCTGCTGGGAGCAGGTGTGACAACCCAAGACATAACTCTGAGTGTCTCTGTAGATAGATGGCCACCAAAAAGACTGTCTAATAAGGGCCACAGTACGACCTAATCCAGGATGCAGGGAGAACCTGCCGGTGTGTGCCCAGTGTATTACCTTGCTCCTAATAGATTGGGGTACAAACATTCTTCCTGGAGGACCGTTGTCAGGCCCGGGATCTGCCTTGAGGGCCTCCAACACCTGGTCCCTGACTTCCCAGGTGACTCCTCCGATGACACAGGCCGGGGGAAGAATAGTAGCAGGCTCAGCTTCCTGGTCGGGGGCGTATTGTCTGGAGAGACCGTTGGGCTTGGTGTTTTTAGAGCCAGGACAATAGGAGATCTGAAAGTTAAAATGGGAAAATAAAAGGGACCACCTGTACTGGCGTGGATTTAGCTGTTTTGCCTCTTTTAGATAAACCAGGTTCTTGTGATCGGTCCAAATGATAAACGGCCTCTCCGCCCCCTCCAGCCAATGCCTCCACTCCTCGATGGCCAGTTTCACTGGCAGTAATTCACGATCTCCCACGTCGTATCTGCTCTCAGCAAGGGTCAGACGATGCGAGAAGAAAGCACACGGGTGAAGGCGTTGATCTTTTTTCCATACCTGGGACAGTACTGCTCCCACACCAGTGTCTGAGGCATCCACCAGGGTGAAATGACGTTGAGGGTCTGGACGGTGCAGGACGGGAGCGTTGGTAAACTTCTTCTTTAGAGACTGGAAGGCGACTTCTGCATCTGGAGACCACACAAAAGATTTGTTGACGGAGGTTAGGCTGGTTAATGGGGCTGCTGTCTGACTGTAGTTCCTAATGAACCTACGGTAAACATTGGCAAACCCCAGGAACCTCAACTTTTCCTTGTGGATGGGGTGGGCCATTCTGTGACTGCTCGAACCTTCTCTGGGTCCGCCTTCAACCACCCGCTCTCTATGATGATCCCCAAGAACTTAACAGTGGGGACATGAAACTCGCACTTTTCGGCCTTGACGTAAAGTCTGTTCTCAAGTAGGTGCTGTAACACAGAACTCACGTGCTGGGTGTGCTGCTCCTGAGTCTTAGAGAACATCAATATGTCATATAAGTACACCGTTACAAACTTGTTAAGGAAATCCCCCAACACAGAGTTCACTAAAGATTGGAAAACGGCGGGGGCGTTTGATAACCCAAACGGCATTACCATGTACTCAAAATGGCCCAGGGGCGTCTTGAACGCCGTCTTCCACTCATCCCCTTCCCTTATCCTCACCAGGTAATAGGCGTTCCTGGGGTCCAACCGACTGAAGATGGAGGCATCCTGGATTGGCTCAGAAGTGGAGGAGAGTAAAGGCAGAGGATACTTATTACATAGTGATCTGGTTCAAACCTCTATAGTCGATGCAGGGCCTGAGTGTCCCCTCCTTCTTGGGCACGAAGAAGAACCCTGGCCCCAGGGGGACGATGATGGTCATATGGTTCCAGCGGCGAGACAGTCCTGTATGTAACTTTCCATGCTTTCTCTCTCGGGTTTGGAGAGGTGGTAAAGAGGGCTAGACGGCAGAGGAGCTCCCGGCAGCAGGTCAATGGCACAGTCAAAGGGCCTGTGAGAAGGTAAAGAAGGGGTGCGGTCCTTGCTAAACACCTGTCTGAGGTTGTGGTACACCTGAGGAACGGCAGACAGGTCAATGTTCTCAATAGGAGGGGTCAAGGGCCCACGTGTGGGCGGTGAAGCAGAACATAGACATAGTTGGGAGCACTCCGGACTTCATCCAAGAATCTTGCTCTCCTTCCAGTCTAGAATGGGGTGGTGGCGGGCCAACCATGAATGCCTAAGTACCAGTGGCGACTGAGGAGAAGGGAACACGTAAAAAACCAATGACTCAGTGTGGTTACCTGACACCAAAAGGCAGAGGGGAACTGTCTGGTGGGTGATGGTGGAGAGATTTCGGTTGTCCAGCAAGGAGACTGAGAGAGGGGTGGACACCCTGGTGGTGGGAATCCTCCACTCAGCCACCAGTTGAGGGTCCAACAGGGACTGTTCACACCCTGAGTCCAGAAGGGCCTTGAGTGGGATCTGCCTCAAGTTAAAAATCAAAGAGCACGGGAAAGGGCACCGAGAACTAACAGAGTCAGAGTTACCCCCCACCAGTAGTCCCGGTCTTACCGGTGGGCTTTCCCTTTTAAAAGGGCCGGGCAGTTGTTGACAAAATGTCCTGAAACGCCGCAGTACAAACAAAGGCCTGACCTGAGCTGGTGCTCTCTATCTCTTCCTGAGAGAGTCGAGTCCTTCCCATCTGCATTGGCTCCTCTGATGAAGGGGAGTCTGGTGCGAGGCGCTCACTAGCCCCTGGAACCTGTTCTTGTGAGGAGAAGGCGACCGGTTCTGGTTCATCACGTCTCAACTCACGGTGACGCTTATCGATGGAGATGGCCAGTCTGATGAGCTCCTCCAGCGAGCTGGGTTCCGGGCACAGGGCTAAATGGTTCCTTACCCTTGAAGATGTCTTGAAAATGCTTGTTCTCGAATTGGCTGGTTCGAGAGTCAGCTAGAAACCAAATTAATCGGGAAGTAATTTTTGTTGTAATGAAGCACAATGTTATGGGTTTTGGGCAAGTTTAGCAAATCAAAATTTTACACGTTTCGAGTCTTCACCAACATCCCAAAGGAAACCACGCCTTCCTCAGATACAAAGATGTTTTAACACTTTGTGAATGAGAATCTTTAAAATACTTATGTGAGGTGAATTTTAAGCTTAATGAGTATCTGACTGTTATGTCTCCTCTGAGGAACATTAAGTAGGCAATGGGTTGTTTTGGGCAGCAGTAGCTCAGGTGGTAGAGCGGGTTGCCTCATGATCGGAGGGTCATGGGGTCGATTCCAGCTCCCACCAGGGGTATCCTGCTGTTGTGTCCTTGGGCAAGACACTTCACCCAACTTGCCTGTGTTAGTGGTGGTCAGAGGGGCGGACGGCGCCAAATGACAGCCTCGCCTCTGTCAGACCTCCCCAGGGCGGCTGTGGCTACAAGTAGCTTACCATCACTAGCAGTGTGTGAATGTGAGAGTGTGTGAAAGCGTCTTTGGGTGTCTTGAAAAGCGCTATATAAGTTCAATGCATTATTATTATTATTATCTTTTTGTAAAGTGTATGAGTGTAAACATTGATTAACTTTTTAAACCAACACATACTGATTTGTGAAACACATGGATCATTGCAAGAAAAATACTCATTTTAAATTCATTAATTTAAGCACAGGTTATTCAAACATTTGATTTAAGCTTATTTAAGCTTATGAGTTGTATAGTCATGGAGTCTTCACTTATTCTGAGTGAAGAATGTTGACATCTGGCTTTCACGCACAGATGGCAGGAGTCTTTGAGCGAGACTGTTATGTCTCCTCTGAGGAACAATAAGTAGGCAATGGGTTGTTTTGGGCATCTGCGCTCCGACAGACGGTGCAGCCTTGAATGTGTATGAAAGGTTATGTTGTGTCAATTAGATGGCGAAAAATTCACCAATGATGCTAGAAACAACAGTGGACCCCTGTGTAGTTCTTGAAGACGAAGAAGAAAATATCATTTCTATAGCGCCTCTCAAGATAAAAATCATGAGGCGCTTCACGAAAACAAAAAATGTAAACATATAAAAAAGAATTTAGAAAATGTTTAAAAATATATTTAAAATGAGCAAAAAATAGACAATTGTGATTGAAAGATGTAAAGAAAGAGAGAGAGTGACTAGGAAAGAAGGAAATCAGTGGACCCTGAGCAAGGTGGAATAGGTGGGGAGAGCAGAATAAAGAGCGAGGGGTTGAAGAAGGTCATACAAAAGCCAGTTTGAACAAGTGAGTCTTCAGCTGCTTTTTGAAGGAGACCACTGAGTCCACTGATCTCAGGCTCAGGGGGAGAGAGTTCCAGAGTCTGGGGGCCACAGCAGCAAATGATCTGTCACCTTTGGTCTTTAGCCTGGTGCTGCACAACCAGTAGGCTTTGGTCACTGGACCTCAGGGACCTGCTGGGGGTGTAGGGGCTGAGAAGATCACCAATGCAAGATGGTGCTTGTCCATGTAAGGCCCTGTAGACCAGACCCACAGTGGGGCCCTCACGACAACTTTGGGAACCACTACTTTTGGCAATAAGATTTAGGTCAATTAACATGTATTTGTGTTCTCTTTGATGTTGTTCTAGACATAGGCAAAAAATGACAACTAATCCTCCTCTCACTTTCAACTTGCTAATAGACGATTGACATTTCTAGAAGCTTATGGATCAGTTCTTCTAGTTACTCAGTCTGTGACACCAGCCACACTAGCCATGTCAAACCGTGCCTCACAAAGTCTCACTAACTCTGGGTTGTCAACGTTAAACTGTTTCAGACATAATCAAACAGCAAAGTGACTTTTAACCAGAAATGGCAGTCTGAAGAGAATAAAAATCACAGACAAAATTGTAAAGTAACTCATGTTTTTAAAATGGCATCCCTCCAATCAATGATCACCATCCCACTAACGATTGAGACAGTAAACCAGAGCAGAACATGAATAGCAGCCAAGACAAAAGCTGACAGTAGCACAGCAGCTGGAGTTAAGAGCAGGTGATCAATGGCCACCAGAACAGGGACCTTTGAATATAAGAAACACTTTGTAACTGGGTAATTAGAGTTTAACATATCAATAATAAAATGTGACTATTGCTAGTAAGTCAGACTGACTATTGACCCAAACAAAATCACTAGAATAGCAGCACCACAATAAAAGAGAGAGAGCAGCCGGATTACTCTGTGTTTGATGATGACATCACTTGATAATAAAGTCAATCATGTGACTGTTCATTAGAAAATTCTTAACTGATAGTTTCAGTGAAAGAATAGAATCAGCTAACCTGTTTATCCATGATTCCCACTCATCAATTATGGAAAACAATGTCCAATACCATGGTCCTGAGTCAGAAAAGGGTGGAATGCCTTCTCCTGATCAGGGATGAGGTCCTGTCCCAAGGGGAGGATTTAAAGTATCTCAGGGTCCTGTTCAAAGGTGAGGGAAAGATGGAGCGTGAGATCGATAGGCAGATTGGTGCTGCATCTGCAGTGATGTGGGCGTTGTACGGCTCTGTAGTGGTGAAGAGAGAGCTGAGCCAGAATGCATCGCTATCGATTTAACGGTCTTTATCTATCTACGTTCCTACCCTCACCTACGGTCACGAGCTTTGGGTAGTGACTGAAAGAACGAGATTGCGGATACAAGCGGCTGAAATTTTGTTTTCTCCAAAGAGTGTCTGGGCTCTCCCTTAGAGATAGGGTGAGAAGCTTGGTCATACGGGAGGGGCTCGGAGTAGGCCTGCTGCTCTTCCACATAGCTACGTTTGCATGGGCACAAATAACCGGACTGAATTCCCAATCAGATCAAAAATTCTGCATGTAAACATGTCAGTCGGAATATTCTGATCCGATTCGGCCGGATCAGAATGAAATTTCATTCCAATTGAGAAAAGTGGTTTTGTCCGCTCATCATTCCGATCAACGTGCATGTACACAGCCATTTGGATTGTTGGAGTAAAACAATGCCCACTGCGCATGTGTGCAACAGCTAGCGAGCCTCCCTGCCATCAGTTGGACCCATGGACGTCACTAGGATTGAGATATAGGGGGGCTTAGCCCCAGGAGCTTGACCTTGAACATTTTTTTCACACCCTGCAAAAACTTTGTCAATTAATTCATTATCTGAAGAACATTTAATAAAACCTATTTTTTATCACTTTCTTTTCCTTTCCTACCTTAGTGCATTTTCTCTCTTCTTTTTATAAAAAAACACTTAATCAGTTCATTAGTGGGGTCTATGTTGAAGAAAGATTTTATATAAGTCCATTAAAAATTAGATATGTTACATTTCCAAATAAAGCTATTCATTTCAGTCTACTGCACTTAACAGGGGGAAATGTTGCAGTCATTTGTTTAATTTGTTTAATTACAACTTGCTTGATTATAAATGTTACTGAAATATGACAAAGAACAAATGAATAATTGTCAAACTTTTATTCTGCCAAATGAGTGTGCAGTTGACAGTTTTAATATATGAATAACACTGCTATGATATGGAATAAAGGAGTATGTAATTAACAATTACAAGACAATATAACAGTATATATAAAAATTAGGGCTGGGACTTGATTAAAATTTTTAATCTAATTAATTAGAGGCTTTGTAATTAATTAATCTAAATTAATCACATTTTAATCATTCAGGAAAATGTGCTCTCAAAGCAAAACTTAATTAAAATTATGAGACAGAGAATTAAACATTAGACATAGTTATTACTGTAAAACTAAAGCTTTTAATAAAAAAATGCATTTTAATTAATCAAATGTCACTGTGTGATATGAAACAAAGCCCAAATCAACTAAAATTTATAATTACGAATAGAAAACGCCTGCAAAGGGTTCCTGAGCCTTTAAATAGTCTCTCTGTCTAGTTGAATTACTGAAATAAATTTGACTTTGCACCAGATTCTAATTTTTCCAGTTTTACTTGTTTGTATAATTGGGAGTTTTTATTAGCATTTCTACTCATAATGTAGTAAAAACACATAAATAATAATCCTTCAAAATGACAGTAGAACAGGCACAAATATGATCTAGGACAGGGGTGTCAAACTCATTTTAGCTCAGGGGCCACATTGAGGGAAATCTAGTCCCAAGTGGGCTGGACCGGTAAATTAAAAACAACTTCAGATTGTTTTCTTTGTTTTAATACAATCAATATAAAACAAAGTTGGAGCCTGAGGACACTGTATCCAAAATAGTACAAGTACAACACCTGAAGTGTACTTGAAAATTTGAAAAATAAAAAAAATTAAAAACATTCCTTAGTGATTCAAAGAGCTTACAGATCACATGGCTAGATCAGTTTCATGCAGCACTTAAAGTATATTTGACTCATTTTACTTTACATCTTTTAGCTTTCACCAGCACATCAGTATCAGAAGTCACATCCTGAGTGGCGGCCAACTTCAGGATGTGATTCAAGTTCTTGTGCGAGCCTTGAGTGCAGCTTTGTTTTATTTATACTTGTTACAGAGAAAACGTGCTCACAATGATAAGTTTATTTTCACTCTACATTGTAAAGTAGGAAAATAAAGTTTACACAACCATCTCGGGCCACATGTTTGACACCCCTGACTAGGACTTAAATGTGCTAACTTTTAACACCAGAGCAGGTGCGACATATTCTGAGAATGATCAGGAACACTAATAACTGGTTCCAGTTGGATGACTGGAGGATGATGGGAAGATTAAAGATCATGGCGAGGAAATAATGATCTGACGAACAGGTGAGCGGACCTTCCTTACATGGGAAGTCCTGATGTCACGTTAAGAAGGGGGTGCTGCAGACCCGCAGATTCACGCCTGCAGCAGCGAATCTGGTGTGATCTCCAGCCTGACCACAACTTTCTCGCTGCCCCTGATACACGTAAGCATCCGCCCCTCAGCTGATGACAGCTTCAACACACCTGCTGCTTAATGATAGTAATGTATGTGATGTTTAGACAGAGACTCGTCTCAGAAACGTAAAACTCCCCGACAGAATTGTTTAGAAAATCATCAGAAGAGTTTTAGTGTTTCTGTTTTAACTTAAACTTCTGTTTTCAACTGTAAGACACGTTGTTTGTGATTGTTTACAGAGTAGTGAGGACACGGAGCGTTCTCCCAGCCGCAGCCAGGCGCCTCTCGTTTGTCTGACTACTTTCATAAACTACTGTTAGGGCACAGAATTATTCTGTCTGATGCTTTCAGCGCTGCACAGATGTTACGTAAATGTTAAAAATATAGCTTACCGCAACTTTTGTAAAGTTTCCGGTGCCACCGGGCAGCCGAAGCAGAGACGATCTCTGAAAAATGTCCACGACACGGACTTCGTTGTTGTCTGGAAGTTTTTTTTTTTCAAGTTAAGAAAAGAGGTGGACGTGTTTCCTAAATCCTGCATCAGTCCAAGCAAGGCAACTTCTTTCTGTTTTTATTCCGTTAGTAGCCATTAGCACTGTGCATTGTTGTGTGCGTCAGTGATATTCAGTCTACAAGGAAGTCGTGCAATGACAAAGGTTCCGCCGTGCTTGAAATGCAAGCTGCGATTAAAAGTGTGAATTTTTTTTAACGTGTCGTTTTTTTCTAATTAATCATAATAACGCGTTAAAGTCCCAGCCCTAAAAAACTCAAAAAGATAGGGGGGCTGGTGATTATTTTAGGGGGGCTGAAGCCCCCCTAAAACAGACCTCACGACGTCAGCGGTTGGACCGCCTGACTTAAATAAATGACGGCGTAATTAACGAGCTCATGCTTTTAAATTTGATGGTAAGCCATCCCCGTTCCAGTGATATCTAATCCAGAACTTGCATTTTGTGGATGTAAAAGAAAAATCGGATTATTGCACAAATCATTCGACAAACGTGTTCAAGTCTTTACTGGAAACACGCAGCTTCACTGTGGGGTTGGCAGCACGGATCCCCATTTCTGTGAACGCAGCATCTGTTTCTGCAGCAGGTGGATGGAGACGTGCTCCTAAAGAAGAAAGGGTAACATTGGTTAAACACACCTGGTTTGAGCTTAAGGAGGCTGATGCTGAGTAGAAAAACTTCCTCAGTTAAATATTCTGGGCGACAGTAAAGTCCTATCTATGTTAAAAGCACATTAACGCAGACGACCCGAGATGCAGTTTATTAACACATGATGAACACAGGCACTTTCTGAGCATCTCCTTTTATTTTGTTTGAACCAATTGTCTTATCAGTTTTGGTTAATTGTCACATTTTCTTAATAAGCAACAACAGAGCTCAGTAATAAAACATGAGTCTGCGCAGCGCTGCACACAACCGTCACGCCAGACTCAGCTGATCAAGAGGCAGAGACAAAGATAACCCTCGCTTATTTATAACTGTCAACAATAAAATGCAGCAAAGCCTAAATCTGCAGTTAATCTCTGAAGAAATCTTAACTTCTGTGAGCAAAATAAAAACATTAAGTTGATTAAAAGAATGAGGAAAGCAGGAAGATTTGTTATTTCTGTTTTTACAGTTTTCAATTTGTTTCATGGCGCATGTTTACAATATTTTTCTGGGAAAGCCAACTCTGAGTGTGCTCAACCTACCGTAATTTCCGGACTATAGAGCGCACCTCAATATAAGCCGCATCAACAAAAAAAAAGTTTTCTACACACACACGCCGCACTCAAATACAAGCCGCGGCGCAGCCACATGCAGGTCTCAGGCGCCCAGCGCATGTATGGCCATAACATAAGATAATTAGACAGAAAGACGCTACACGGAGGTTTTTCGTTGTTGTTTTAATTCAACAAAACGAATTTTAAACACGGGTGAACGTGCCTTCAAGTTTAGAAAAGAAAACAGCACTGATAGCATTCATATTTCTGGATGTTATAAAATAAAAACAACACTGACACGTTATTACCGGTAATTTGCATGTTTAGAAGAAAAGAACAGCGCTGACACAGCATTAACAAGCCCTGGATGATTAGAAAATAAAAACTGCACACAAAACATGCCTGGTTAGTAAATAAAACACACTTGCCTACCAGAAGAAGTCATTTGCTCTCATCTTCCTCCTGCACACTAAAGCCATTAAAGTCCTCTTCTTCAGTGTCGGAGTTGAACAGCCTCAGAAGAGCTTCGTCACATACCTTTTCTGTGGCGATGTCAGCGTCGCTGTCCGTGTTGCTGTCATCATCCCCGGGTGAAGCTGGCTTGAATGAGTTCTTCCCGCTGCCGTCTCCAGCGCCGAACCATGGATTCATTCATGCCAAGCTTACATGCGGCAGCACTGTTTCCCTCCTTTAATGCCAGATCGATGGCCTTCAACTTAAATGTGGCATCATATGAACTCATACGTGTAGTTACCATGATGAGGGGGCATGGATTTGAAAACAAGTCTTCGTGGTTCCGGCTGCTTGCATGTGCTAAATTAAAATGAGCACTTTCTTCGATTTCCACTTCTGACTTCCACCTGTTTCACTTTCTGCTAAAGCGCCCCCTGCAGGTGAAGGAAAATCTTCAGTTTAGCTGCACCTCATTATAAGCTGCATGGTTCAAAGCGTGGGAAAAAAGTAGCGGCTTATAGTCCGGAAAATACGGTACTTATTTTGATTGAATGCTTGGTGCATATATACTCAGGCATAATTGGATAATTTCAGTTAGTGTTCATGTAAATCAGCCAAGATTTGAATCGGATTGGGGAAACTTGGCACATATAAACGTGGCTCTTGAGAGGAGCCAGTTCATGTGGGTCAGATATCTGATTAGGATGCCTGCTGGACACCTTCCTGATGAGGTTTTCTGGGCATGTCCAAGAGGAATGAAATCTAAGGGGAGTCCCAGGTCACACTGGAGGGACAATGTTTCTCGGCTGGCCAAGGTACACCTTGGGACCTGTAGAAGCTGGCCCAGGAAGCAGGGAGAGGGAAGCCTGGGCCTCAGTCTCTGCTTAGGCTGCCGTCCCCGGAACCCAACCGTGGATGGTGTCTATCTCCAGCAGAAGTTAGGCGGGGTACACCTTAGACAGTTTGCCAGTGCATTGCAGGGCAACTCAGGGACACATAGGACAAACAAGCATGCGTGCACTCACTCATAAGGACAATTTAGACAGTCCAATCAACCTGACAGTCAAATTTGTGGACTGTGAGAAGGAGCTTGTGTACATGGAGAGAACACGTGTGCACAGGAAGAACATGCATGCTCCTTGCAGAGAGACCCCAGACTGGGATGTGAACCCAGGACCTCCTTACTGCAAGGCAGCGGCGCTAACCACTGCACCACTGTGCAGCCCTATCTATCTAAAACGTCGAAACCAATAAAAAATGTCCATACATGCATCCACACTTTGCAATCCTCAGTTCAAATTGTAGTTGTAATATACTGTAAGCGTGAAAAATGCTTTTATTCATTTGTTTGTATTTACGTCATTTCAAGATGTGTGTAATGTGTTGTCCATGAGGGGGTGCTGCAGCACCCTTACTCCCCAAAAACGTGTTTATTACAAGCCTCTCAGATGAAAAGTGAAATGTCTTCAGATAACAAGAAAATAACCAGGTTGCTTTTAGAAAAAGCCGAATCCTGAATGTCAACGCAGACAAACAATAGTTTATAAACTGTGAAGGCAGGGTAGAAGGAAATAAACTAAACAAAGCACTTTTCTGGCATTTCAACTCCAAACTGAATCGTTCCACCTTGATTTTTTTTTTTTTTACTTACCACTGCCCCTAATAAATACTTTGTCAGTAAACACTCATCTAAATGTGTTGGTATTGCCAGCTAATGTAATGTTTTCACTTTTCCTAAACCAACACGGTCTCTTTAGTTTTATCGTTGTAAAAAGAGAAAACAGGAAACATGCAGAGGAGCAAACCAAACCAATCCCTTTACTTTTTGCACTACGACTAATAAATGTAGAACCAAATTAAAGCTATCAGGCATTTTAAGTAAAAAGTGAAAACGAAGTGAAAATCCTTACACCCACTGCCAGCAGAAATGCAAACTGATCAACTGTTTGGACTGGATTCCAGAGTGCATCGGTGTCTGCTGAGCTGTGAGGATAATTATATCTCAATACATCCTGACAAGGTGATGCGGTGTGTAAAATAATATTCTGATGAGCGAGGTTTGTCTCAGCAGTGTTAACGAATAAATCACAGTCTTCACATGCACCAATGTGTTTGAGTCTCTCTCTCTCTGCCAGTCCCTCTCTTCCTTTCTGTGTCTTTTGGCCTGCAGTCAGATGCATAGAGGGCGCCATGACAACAGCTTTATTAATCACATCAATCATCTGTAATGCCACGGCGACCAAAGGGAACTCTAATCGCTTCTCGCCAAGCTGACTATTTCTTTCCAGAGAGGCTCATTGCAGTCTGCACTAACTTGATGTGTGTCAGTATGTATGAGAGCTTAAAGTGTGTGGGAGGAAATCTGATTGTCAGTGTGTTTTCTGTGAGCACTCAGGGCACAAGAGAAAAGAATGTGTGTCCTTGAACCTGTTTATTACCATTGCCCTCAAAACTTTGTGATGCCATTTTATTTTGAAGGGGCAGTAAAAGAATCCTGCCGAGTTCAGCCTGTTTCTACTACACCTCATTTTTTTACTGAACAAAACTCGTCATACATTTTTATGAATGGATTTGTTTTAGATTTGATTTAATTCTCCTTATATTAACATTTTTGTTCAATGCAAAGCCATTTCTGGTAACATGGTAGGAACTTATAAAGGTTGACCTAAATTGTTGTATAAAAGTTAGAAAAATATGCTGTTGCCAAGTTTCATGCACCCATTTATGTTAGCGTAGACTGAGAGACCATCTAAGGCTCAGGAACTCTCTGCAGGGCTTTTGAATTCATTGGCTGATTAGAGTGTGACACTTTGAGTCTAGAATATGGAACCTTTTCACAATATTGTAACTACCTGAGATCTTGATTTTGGGGTTTTCATAAGCTGTAAGGCATAAATATCGCAATAATAACAAATAAAGGCTTGAAACATTATTGGCTCTGCTTGTTAGTCTGTGTCATATATTAGGTTCACCTCCGATGTTGAATTACTGAAATAAGTGGACTTTGAAGTTTCATTTGTAACTTACAGGATGTTTACCTTTGTGAGTAAGAAATACTAAAGCCAGTATATAAGTAGGCATTGGATTTGACTCTAAAGTAAGTCATTCCATGGTTGGTTCCGATCATATCTCAAAGACGGGGTTATGTTGTATGTCTGTATTGGCGATCACAAATCAAAGTTGATGATTGTAACATGTGGGGTTCCCCAAGGCTCAATTGTTGGACCACTGCTCTTCAATGTCTGCATGCTCCCCCTGGGTCAGGTCATATACTAAAACAACATTGCCCGTCATAGTTATGCAGATGACACCCAGACAAATATAACATAAATCACTCAATGGCATGGGGCCAGAATACATGTCAGATCTCCTTTCTGCATTTACACCAGGCGGGGCTCTGAGATCCTTAGGAAACCATCAGTCTGGGTCAGAACCCAACAGGGTAAAGCTGATTTTAGCTACTATGCTGCACACAGATGGAATCAACTTTCTTATTACCTCAAATGTGCCCCAACTCCAGAAACTTTTACATGAAAATTGAAAACCTCCACATATTCATCAGCTTTTAATGAATGTTTCTTATGCTGCACCTTCTGCACTGTAACTGCTCACCCTTTAACCTTATCTTTTTTATTCTTAAATCTGAAATTAATGTGTGTGTATTTTAATTGTGCTGTCAAATTGATTTAAATGTTTTTGTTGCTGAGGGAGGGAAAGCTGGAGCTTAAGATTGACAGGCAGAAGGGTGCTACATCTGCAGTGATGCGGGCGTTGTACCGGTCTGTCGTGGTAAAGAGAGCTGAACCAGAAGGCGAAGCTCTAGATTTACCGGTCAATCTACGTTCCTACTCTCTCTCTACTCTGGTCATGAGCTTTGGGTAGTGACCGAAAGAGCGAGATCGCGGATACAAGCGGCCGAAATTGGTTTTCTCCGAAGAGTGGCTGGGCTCTCCCTAAGAGATAGGGTGAGAAGCTTGGTCATCCGGGAGGGGCTCGGAGTAGACCCGCTGCTCCTCCACATCGAGAGGAGCCAGTTGAGGTGGCTCGGGCATCTGGTTAGGAAGCCTCCTGGATGCCTCCCTGGTGAGGTTTTCCGGGCACGTCCAACCGGGAAGAGACCTAAAGGACACGCTGGAGGGACTATGTCTCCCACCTGGCCAGGGAACGCCTTGGGATTCCTCTGGAGGAGCTGGCCCAAGTGGCTGGGGAGAGGGAAGTCTGGGCCTCTCGCCTTAGGCTACTGCCCCCATGACCCGACTCCAGATAAGCGGATGAAAATGAATGGATGGATGGATGGATGGATGGATGGATGGATGGATGGATGGATGGATGGATGGATGGATGGATGGATGGATGGATGGATGGATGGATGAATGGATGGATGGATGGATGGAGTAGAAGTGGTGTTGCACCATGTTAGGGAAAAGTAGGACACATGAATGTAGCTAAATATAAAGCATGCATTAGGAAAATGGTTCATTAAAATTAAAGTAGCCTGAGTGAATAAAACAGTGTTTAGAGCAGGAGGAAATGAATGTAAGTCAGTAATAAATAGTTTTGTTGCAACTATTTCAGGAATTTAGTCATATAAAATATTCACGGTGTTAGTACTAAATATCTTTATGTACTGGCCACAGTTATTTACTTGAAAGTGGCTGTGAGTGGGAGAAGTTAAGCGTATGTGGAAAAGATTTTAATTTTAACTTTGCATTTTATTTTTTATCTTTCTGAAAAATAAAATCTGAAATGAGCATCCTACTTGTTTTTAGAATTCAAAGTTTTGGTTTGGTGTAGGAGCCGTTTAACTGGAGGAAAATTTGCTCCGTCCAAACCTTTATCTCCACTCGATAGCCGGTGAGTTTTAATGGGGATAATGATGGTGAGGTAGTGGATGTGGCACTTACAGAGCTACGTGTAATCAGCATAACAATGGAATGAAAAAAACATGGCGACTGATGGCTTGGCCAAGAGAGGTAAGAGGGGTGAAGAGGATGGAGCCAAGAACTGACCCTTGGGTAATGCCGCTGGAGACTATATGGACATTTGGGGTACATTGGCCCATGAGAATGCACTTGTTCCTGTTGGTGAGATATGACTGGGGTCCTGCTGAAGACATTTTCAGTGATTCCAACTGTGGAAAACAGCTAATTGAGAAAGACGTGGTTAATTTAGTTAAATGTGGCAGATGGATCCAGGTGGATGATGATCTTTGAAGTGAAAAGATCTCTGAAGGTGGGAAAACCTATGGACCTCTCAACAATTAATGGCTCACATGTTTTAGATAGCTGTTTAATTGAGCTATATATATATATATATATATATATATATATATATATATATATATATATATATATATATATATTAATAACAACTGATAACAAGGAGTTTGAGTATGGTCTAGGTGGATTGCTCCAATGCCCTAATGTACGGAAATCTAAATTATTTGATGAAATTTTTAAACAGCAATAAAAAAACGAATTATAGTTATTTTTTTGATGGGAGAAATTCACCCTAATTTGAACCCTGCTGTGATTAGCCGTTAGCTCAACAATTAGATCAGAGCTAAACATTATTTCTTAAAAAGAGGTTATTTAAACAGATCTTTTTAAACTGAAACTAGAAACTCCAGGGTAGCTACACATTTTTAAACTAAATTCTAGAGTCATCTGCAACACAAAACAGAGGCATCTGTTAGTGGAGCCTGGGGAAACTGCTATAGGAATGTCAAAACATTCCATCCATCCGTCCGTCCGTCCATCCGTCCGTCCGTCCATCCAAAGTGTTGAGGGGATCTATTTTGGAAGCCTAAGGATCAGGTTTCAGCTTTTTGGAGATGATGTGGTCCGGTTGGCTTCATCAGACCGTGATCCCTGGAGCGGTTCGCAGCCGAGTCTCCCAAGTGAATCAGCTCCTCTAAATCATGGTCTTGAGTCAGAAAAGGGTCGAATGCCTTCTCCAGGTCAGGGATGATTTCCTGCCTCAAGCGGAGGAGTTTACAGTAAGTATCTCTGGGTTCCCGAATGAGAGCGATCAATAGGCAGATTGGTCTTGCATCTGCAGTGATGTGGATGTTGGGCTGGTCCTCCGTAGTGAAGAGAGAACTGGAAGGAGAAGCTCTCAGTTTACTGGTTGATCTATGCTCCTACCCTTATCTAAAGTCCTGAGGTTTGAGTAGTGACCAAAACAACCAGATCGCAGGTACAAGTGTCCAAAATGAGTTTTCTCTGCAGTGAGTCTGAGCTCTCCCTTAGAGATAGGGTGAGAAGCTTGGTCATCCAGGAGGGGCTCGGAGTAGACCCGCTGCTCCTCCACACCGAGGGAAGCCAGTTGAGGTGGCTCGGGCATCTGATTAGGATGCCTCCTGGATCCCCTCCTGGTGAGATTTTCTTGGCATTTCCAAACAGGAAGAGACCTTGAGTAAGACCCAGGACACTTAGGATTCCCTGGAGGAGCTGCCCCAAGTGACTGGGGAGAGGAAAGTCTGGGCCTCTCTGCTTAGGCTTCTGCCCCCACGACCCGACCCCAGATAAGCGGATGAAAATGGATGAATGGATAGGTGGATGGATTAAACTTTTTCCTAAGTGATCCATTATATTTGATTTTTGTTGGTTCCCTTAAAACATGAAATGTGACAGTCACTCCGTTGATTATTACTGCTATGAAGTTATTACAGATTTCACAAACCTAGAGGTAAAGCTTGCCTTTGTCTGGGTTTGGAATATAGCTCTGATCCATCTAAATTGAAACTGAAGCTTTCACTGGTGAAGTGTAGACTCCAGATATCAATTTGCCCTAAGAATCAGTTGATCTCAACAAATGAAAGCACAACTTCCTTAAAAAAAAATATGGCTTCAAGTTGATGGCTTGAAAAACTGGAAGGGAAGAAAGACATGAATAATTTTCTTTGCAGGACAAACTCGTTCACTCTATAAAATTTAAACTCCTGTTGCCAGCTTTCAGTTGTGAAAAAAAGGCCCATCTGCAAAGGATTAATTTCGCACAACTATTAACATGAAGGTTTTTGCTCTCATAAAATGGGTTTTATTGTTGAAGTATTTTTTCTGAGCACTCTCAACAATTGTGTAATAAACTGCCTGATTGGCTGGGCCCAATTATTTAAACACTAATAAGACAGTTCACCTGTATGGCACTTGGGCCCAACTAAGTAAACACTAATAAGACAGTTCACCTGCATGGCACTTGGGCCCAATGAATTAAACACTAATAATACAGTTCACCTGCATGGCACTTGGGCCCATCTAGTTTAATACTAATAAGACAGTTCACCTGTATGGCACTTGGGCCCAACTAATTAAACACTAATAAGACAGTTCACCTGCATTACACTTGGGCCCAATGAATTAAACACTAATAATACAGTTCACCTGCATGGCACTTGGGCCCATCTAGTTTAATACTAATAAGACAGTTCACCTGTATGGCACTTGGGCCCAACTAATTAAACACTAATAAGACAGTTCACCTGTATGGCACATGGGCCCAACTGATTAAACACTAATAAAACAGTTCACCTGCATGGCACTTGGGCCCAACTGATTAAACACTAATAAAACAGTTCACCTGCATGGCACTTGGGCCCAACTGACTAAACACTAATAAGACAGTTCACCTGTATGGCACATGGGCCCAACTAATTAAACACTAATAAGACAGTTCACCTGTATGGCACATGGGCCCAACTGATTAAACACTAATAATACAGTTCACCTGCATGGCACTTGGGCCCAACGAATTAAACACTAATAATACAGTTCACCTGCATGGCACTTGGGCCCA
>SSNQ01000513.1:268757-294144 GCA_006942095.1 Nothobranchius kuhntae | reverse complement strand
CCAAAATGAGTTTTCTCTGCAGTGAGTCTGAGCTCTCCCTTAGAGATAGGGTGAGAAGCTTGGTCATCCAGGAGGGGCTCGGAGTAGACCCGCTGCTCCTCCACACCGAGGGAAGCCAGTTGAGGTGGCTCGGGCATCTGATTAGGATGCCTCCTGGATCCCCTCCTGGTGAGATTTTCTTGGCATTTCCAAACAGGAAGAGACCTTGAGTAAGACCCAGGACACTTAGGATTCCCTGGAGGAGCTGCCCCAAGTGACTGGGGAGAGGAAAGTCTGGGCCTCTCTGCTTAGGCTTCTGCCCCCACGACCCGACCCCAGATAAGCGGATGAAAATGGATGAATGGATAGGTGGATGGAATAAAATTTTTCCTAAGTGATCCATTATATTTGATTTTTGTTGGTTCCCTTAAAACATGAAATGTGACAGTCACTCCGTTGATTATTACTGCTATGAAGTTATTACAGATTTCACAAACCTAGAGGTAAAGCTTGCCTTTGTCTGGGTTTGGAATATAGCTCTGATCCATCTAAATTGAAACTGAAGCTTTCACTGGTGAAGTGTAGACTCCAGATATCCATTTGCCCTAAGAATCAGTTGATCTCAACAAATGAAAGCACAACTTCCTTAAAAAAACAACAATATGGCTTCAAGTTGATGGCTTGAAAAACTGGAAGGGAAGAAAGACATGAATAATTTTCTTTGCAGGACAAACTCGTTCACTCTATAAAATTTAAACTCCTGTTGCCAGCTTTCAGTTGTGAAAAAAAGGCCCATCTGCAAAGGATTTATTTCGCACAACTATTAACATGGAGGTTTTTGCTCTCATAAAATGGGTTTTATTGTTGAAGTATTTTTTCTGAGCACTCTCAACAGTTGTGTAATAAACTGCCTGATTGGCTGGGCCCAATTATTTAAACACTAATAAGACAGTTCAACTGCATGGCACATGGGCCCAACTGATTAAACACTAATAATACAGTTCACCTGCATGGCACTTGGGCCCAATGAATTAAACACTAATAATACAGTTCACCTGCATGGCACTTGGGCCCATCTAGTTTAATACTAATAAGACAGTTCACCTGTATGGCACTTGGGCCCAACTGATTAAACACTAATAAAACAGTTCACCTGCATGGCACTTGGGCCCAACGAATTAAACACTAATAATACAGTTCACCTGCATGGCACTTGGGCCCATCTAGTTGGATACTAATAAGACAGTTCACCTGTATGGCACTTGGGCCCAACTAAGTAAACACTAATAAGACAGTTCACCTGTATGGCACATGGGCCCAACTGATTAAACACTAATAAGACAGTTCACCTGTATGGCACTTGGGCCCAACTAATTAAACACTAATAAGACAGTTCACCTGCATGGCACTTGGGCCCAACTGATTAAACACTAATAAGACAGTTCACCTGCATGGCACTTGGGCCCATCTAGTTTAATACTAATAAGACAGTTCACCTGTATGGCACTTGGGCCCAACTAATTAAACACTAATAAGACAGTTCACCTGCATTGCACTTGGGCCCAACTTATTAAACACTAATAAGACAGTTCACCTGTATGGCACATGGGCCCAACTGATTAAACACTAATAAAACAGTTCACCTGCATGGCACTTGGGCCCAACTGATTAAACACTAATAAGACAGTTCACCTGTATGGCACATGGGCCCAACTAATTAAACACTAATAAGACAGTTCACCTGTATGGCACATGGGCCCAACTGATTAAACACTAATAATACAGTTCACCTGCATGGCACTTGGGCCCAACGAATTAAACACTAATAATACAGTTCACCTGCATGGCACTTGGGCCCATCTAGTTTAATACTAATAAGACAGTTCACCTGTATGGCACTTGGGCCCAACTAATTAATCACTAATAAGACAGTTCACCTGTAGGGCACTTGGGCCCAACTAATTAAACACTAATAAGACAGTTCACTTGTAGGGCACATGGGCCCAACTGATTAAACACTAATAAGACAGTTCACCTGCATTGCACTTGGGCCCAACTGATTAAACACTAATAAGACAGTTCACCTGTATGGCACATGGGCCCAACTGATTAAACACTAATAAAACAGTTCACCTGCATGACACTTGGGCCCAACTGATTAAACACTAATAAGACAGTTCACCTGTATGGCACATGGGCCCAACTAATTAAACACTAATAAGACATTTCACCTGTATGGCACATGGGCCAAACTGATTAAACACTAATAATACAGTTCACCTGCATGGCACTTGGGCCCAACTAATTAAACACTAATAAGACAGTTCCCCTGTATGGCACTTGGGCCCAACTGATTAAACACTAATAAGACAGTTGACCTGCATGGCACACGGGCCCAACTGATTAAACACTAATAATACAGTTCACCTGCATGGCACTTGGGCCCAACTAATTAAACACTAATAAGACAGTTCACCTGTATTGCACATGGGCCCAACTGATTAAACACTAATAAGACAGTTCAACTGCATGACACTTGGGCCCAACTAATTAAACACTAATAAGACATTTCACCTGTATGGCACATGGGCCCAACTGATTAAACACTAATAAGACAGTTCACCTGCATGGCACTTGGGCCCAACTGATTAAACACTAATAAGACACTTCACTTGTAGGGCACATGGGCCCAACTGATTAAACACTAATAAGACAGTTTACCTGCATGGCACTTGGGCCCAACTGATTAAACACTAATAAGACAGTTCACCTGTATGGCACATGGACCCAACTAATTAAACACTAATAAGACAGTTCACCTGTATGGCACATGGGCCAAACTGATTAAACACTAATAAGACAGTTCACCTGTATGGCACATGGGCCAAACTGATTAAACACTAATAAGACAGTTCACCTGCATGGCACATGGGCCCAACTAATAAAAGGCCTAATAAGACAGTTAAACTGTATGGCACATGGGCCCAACTGATTAAACACTAATAAGACAGTTCACCTGTAGGGCACTTGGGCCCAACAAATTTAATACTAATAAGACAGTTCACCTGTATGGCACTTGGGCCCAACTAATAAAAAGCCTAATAAGACAGTTCACCTGCATGGCACTTAGGCCCGACTAATTAAACACTAATAAGACAGTTCACCTGCATGGCACTTGGGCCCAACGAATTAAACACTAATAATACAGTTCACCTGCATGGCACTTGGGCCCATCTAGTTTGATACTAATAAGACAGTTCACCTGTATGGCACTTGGGCCCAACTAATTAAACACTAATAAGACAGTTCACCTGTATGGCACATGGACCCAACTAATTAAACACTAATAAGACAGTTCACCTGTATGGCACATGGGCCCAACTGATTAAACACTAATAAGACAGTTCACCTGTATGGCACTTGGGCCCAACTAATAAAAGGCACTAATAAGACAGTTCACCTGCATGGCACTTGGGCCCAACTAATTAAACACTAATAAGACAGTTCACCTGTAGGGCACTTGGGCCCAACAAATTTAATACTAATAAGACAGTTCACCTGTATGGCACTTGGGCCCTACTAATAAAACACTAATACGATAGCTCACCTGTATGGCACTTGAGCCCAACTAATAAAATGCCTAATAAGACAGTTCACCTGCATGGCACTTAGGCCCGACTAATTAAACACTAATAGGACAGTTCACCTGTATGGCACTTGGGCCCAACTAATAAAAGGCCTAATAAGACAGTTCACCTGCATGGCACAGGGGCCCAACTAATTAAACACTAATAGGACAGTTTACCTGTATGGCACTTGGGCCCAACTAATAAAAAGCCTAATAAGACAGTTCACCTGCATGCCACAGGGGCCCAACTAATTAAACACTAATAAGACAGTTCACCTGTATGGCACTTGGGCCCAACTAATTAAACACTAATAAGACAATTCACCTGTAGGGCACTTGGGCCCAACTAATTAAACACTAATAAGACTGTTCACCTGTAGGGCACTGGGGCCCAACTAATTAAACACTAATAAGACAGTTCACCTGTAGGGCACTTGAGCTTTCTCACCCTTTGCTAACAGTTTTTATTAACAGATAATTTTTCTGGTATGAACTATGTATTCCATCAACACAAGTGGTTCTGTTTTGAGTAAAAACTTCTCACAGATTATTATTTTATTTTATTTATTTATTTAGTGTTTTAATTTTAATTCTTGACTTTGTTGTGTTTGTTCCAAACCAAAAGCCACTTCTAACTCTTTTTAACTTGCTTTACAAAGATTACAGACATAAATGACCGACAAGTTAATTGAGCGACCAAGATGCTGATCTCTTGGTGATTTGGAGGATGACTCGCTTTTTCTAAACTTTTTTGCTGTTAAATTGCTATGCCATTCGCTGTTGTGTTGCAGCCTGTTATGCTCTGTAATATATGCCAAAATAACATCCTGTCTGTGCATCTTCTACACTGCAGTATGACTACTACTATCCATCCAAACCTAGAAATCAGCACTGATCCAAACGCTCCCTTACACAGTAACAGGAAACATTTGCATAGCATTACATGTGCGTGTCTGCGTGGTTCCTTGGCTAGCACATAGTGCTTCATTAATTAAGCATAACACAAGAGGCCTTCCTCACATCATGTGCAGTTTCAGCCGAGCAGGCAGATGGTTCATGATTTCTTAATGGAAAGAAAGGCTTAGCGTGAGAGGAGGATTGCTTTAACACATACCGAGAAGGTGAAAGTCGATGTATTCCTCTGCATATGTAATGTTTCCCAAAAGGGGCCATTTGTCTGAGCTCCCCACCATTTGGATGCTGTCTATGTGTTGCTTGGTTTATGATGTGTAAAGGCCGTATTTCAGACTTATTCAACATAATGACTGTGTTGTTTATCAAAAAGGTATGAATGCTTTCAGATTTAATGCCCAAAGGAATTTTGTTTAGTCAGATGAAAATTGGCATTGAGCAGAATAGAAAAGCTGTGAAATCCATAATCGGTGGGAGGTGTCTTTGTTTCTTCACTCAAAGGTTCAAATCACAGTTATGTCCACTTGCAAAGACCCTGCAGGCATGCTGGTGCTGTGGGCAAGGCTCCATCAGATATCAAGTGTCAGTGGGGATTCTGGCACAACCTTCACATGTGCTTCTTTTATTTTGCATGCAAAGTTTGGATTGTTTAATTTCTTATCTGAACCAGGCAGACAGGGCTCTCCCAGTCCTGATGTCCTCATTCATTCAGGTGGGGCTTGTGAATGACTTTGACTCTGATGGCTGCATGAAGATGGACATAATTTCATCAGAGTGGTTCCATGATACTGAGAAAACATTATGCTGGTGGCCTACAAGTGATTGGAAACTCTGCTATGTTCGTGTCATGGGAAATGCACAGAATGTTTTTGGACTAACTTCTGTTCTTCTCGTTCTTTTAACCTTCTTGCACTGATAACAGGGTCAGATGGGCCATGGGTACTTATTTCATTCTTTAGGAGTACACCACTTCGCCCTTGCCAAGGGATAAGCTATCAACCATATTTAACCACCCATGTCCTCAAGGGGTCACCTGATAGGACAGTGGAAGGGTTGAAGTATCCATGAGCTTTAAATGCACATTATTTTTCAGCATGCAGACTTTAAATTTAGATTAATGAATTCTGTTTTCAGTGTTGTTCCTGAACACGTTCATTTAACCCTCCCACTGTCTTTATGGGTGTGACCCCGCGAGGAAAGTTGACCATTGAACAGGGTTGATGGTTCGTCCCTTGGGTCCATGTGGCAGGGGTGAGGAGTGAGCACCACCTCACCCCTGCCACGTGGACCTCAAGGGATAAACCATCAACCCTGTTCAATGGTCAACTTTCCTCACGGGGTCACCCATAAAGACAGTGGGAGGGTTAAAGATCGCTCATGAACATGTTCATATTTTTGGTCAACGTAAATGTATTTTGAAAAAAAATTAACAAAAAATGTGGTTAAAATGAAAAAAAAAGTGATTAAAAATTATGAGGAAAGGGACAGAATAAATAAATAGGAAAAGGGGAAATCGGTGGATCCCGGGAAAGGCGGAGATGCTAGAAAGAGCCCCCATTAGCACTCATGGCCAATGTGGTGTTTACTCTTCAGTGTCTATGCTGTTAACAATGACTTGTTTCGTTTACCTCAGAAGAAAAGACAACTACATGTAACATAAATTAGAGATGTGTTGCGGAAATCCACATTTCATATTCTCAGATTAACTTTCGTCGGGTTCACACGAAGAAGAACAGTAGCATTTTCACACAAAGTTTTCTTTCTTTCACGCTTAGCAGCAAACAAGGGGGGATTTGAAACTGGCTGTAGTTACATAAATTCCAAGATTCCCTTTCCGGCACATCTGGCTAAGTCCTACCTTCTCTCAGGGACATACATTTTACCAAGTGATTTGTTTTTCCCTCCTTTACCAATCGGAGAAGCAGGATGATATCAAAAACTGGTCTGTTCTATGTCAACCTGCCAAGACCTGAGTCTCACCTAAGACTTGGGTTCTCGTACAACTTCTCAGGGCGTGTTCTGGAAGGTTCCAGAATTTAGTGTTTATAAAAACCCTGGTATTTCTGTTTATCCACAGTCAAAGGTGTTTTAAGTTGTTTACCATTAAAAATCAAGGTGTTCAAAGTAAATGTTTAAACCCTTATCAGTTACAAACCTAAATGCTTGTTTGTGTTCTTTTTTCATGTTAAACATCTGCCATTTTTGTTCTCCAAATTAATTCATGCTAACGGTAAAACTGTCCAGTTTTAAGACATGAATTTAGTTCTTTCCTGTTTAAAGTAATACTTTTGATGCCTCGTCTGGAATAAGTTTGGTAAATTGTAAAATGAACTCTTCACTATTGGGAAGATTGAGTTACTTGAAAGAGCCATAGTGCCATCCAGTGGTTAAGGAGTGAAATACATTTGGGCGTGACCAAGGTAGGTTATAAAGGCCAGAGTTCAACCTCATGACGGCAGATCAAAGAACAAAGGTGCCTTAAGACAATCTCTGCTTGGCTTTTCCCTCTCGCCTAGCAAAGCTGTCGCTCTCAAAGTTTCCAAGGCATTAGTGCTTCCAAAAATACAGTAGAACTCAGCGGCAACTCCGTTGTTTTGTTTTGACCTTCTATGTAAAACTGGAAGTCGGCTTGGTCCGGTCGAGTTTTCACATTAAAAGTTAAAACTAACTTAGAGCAGTTTTCAATCCGGCATCACTTTTGAATCTGGACCTGCGCTCTGAATTCTACGTTTCGGCGCAGCTGAAGGAACCTAAGGTCAAGCCATTTCAGGGGAACGAGGTTCTCCTGAACACACGGAAGACTACTCGAGGGGCCAAAAATCCTATAGTCATAGAAGGCTTCACACAAGCAAGGACTCCTCCACCTGTTTCAGCCCTTTGGTCACCCCTGGCGATGAAAACAGGTCTGTGATACATTTCAACTGGCTGACTTTTCTGCTAAGCCGATTAGTGAATTCAGATTATCCCGTTTCAAGGCGTGTTTTATTTCGATCCAAATTCACGTTAGCTCTAAAGATTTACCCTTCTTTATCTGCCGCAACGAATCCTGATTTGCTTACACACACACACACACACACACACACACACACACACACACACACACACACACACACACACACACACACACACACACACACACACACACTTGAAAATTCACTTGTTCCCCTTTAGAAATTATTCCCCATTCTACTATAATCGTGTGTGTCACCAAATTTCCATTTCATTACAGATCAGTTATTTCATGTCACTGCCATAATGCTTTGGGTTTAACCATTTTATTAATTCCATGCATGAAACAATAAGATGTGTTTGATCTATTTGTCAATGTGTTAACTGATGTTTGTAATAAACTCACAAAACGTAAATAACGCCTGATCATTTCTAGCGATCTCGAGAATAGTCAGCGCATTCTGGCAAGAATTCATCCTTTAGGTTAATTTGTGGTGTTAAATTTGAGACTGATTACATTGAACAAATCTGAATATCCATTCAAGTGTTCCAAGTTCACACTAACAAAGGCTTGGTGGTGCCCCGATTAATTAATGTAAGATTATAAATGACTAAACAAGCTAAATCGACACTACATTTGATACATATTGACATAAATCTATATTTATCACTACAGATGCCACTTTATGAAAGCGCTTTGGGCTTCCTGACAGGGTTGCGGAAGGCGCTTTATAAATAAAGCTTTGATTGATTGATTGATTGGTTGATTGATTGATTGATTGATTGATTGAAATAAACACATTTCCACCACATCTAGTGTTGCTGTTACGAAGAGCTGCCATATTGTACCTTGAAGTCAGAATAAAAAACATTCTCCAAAATTCTGAGTGGGAGATCAGACTTCAGGGTACCTTCCAGTTGATTTTTCTTACTCGTAATTTCTGAGTATAAAGTACAAATGAAAACATTAACGCATCAAATCTGGCATCACAGTTGCACTGGTATTATTAAAATAATTTGTTTTATTATTACATTGGGTACAGAATGTATCCAGACCCCAGTCAAATTTTCTTAGCCATTTGCTCAAATCAATAAAATTTAATTTAATTTTTCCTCATTAATGTACACACAGCACCCATATTGACAGAAAAACAGAGAATATTATAAATTTCTACCGAGTTAAAAAAAAAAAGAAAAACTGAAATGGTCCTGAGTATTCAGACCCTTTGCTGTAACACTCATTTATTTAACTCAGTTGCTTCCCATTTCTTCTGATCATCCTTGAGAGAGTCCTACACCTTCATTGGAGTCCAGCTGTGTTTAATTATACTGATTGGACTTGATTAGGAAAGCCACACACCTGTTAAAACATTAAAGCTCACAATGCTTGTCAGCGCAAATGAGAATCGTGAGGTCAAAGGAACTGCCTGAAGAGCTCAGGGACAGAATTGTGGCAAGGTAGATCTGGCCATGGTTACAAAAACTCTTTGCTGCACTTAAGGTTCCTATGAGCACAGTGGCCTCCATAATCCTTAAATGGGAGATGTTTGGGACAACCAGAACCCTTCTTAGAGCACGCCATCTGGACAAACTCAGCTACCGGGGCAGAAGAGCCTTGGAGAGAGAAGTAAAGAAGAACCCAAGAATCACTGTGGCTGAGCTCCAGAGATGCAGCCAGGAGATGGGAGAAAGTTGTAGAAAGTCAACCAACACTGCAGCCCTCCACCAGGGCTCTATGGCAGAGTCGCCTGTCAGAAGCCTCTTCTCAGTGCAAGACACATAAAAGCCTGCATGGAGTTTGCTGAAAGTAACCTGAAGGACCAAGAGAAGGTGAGAAATAAAATTCACTGGTTTAATGAGACCAAGATAGAACTTTTTGGCCTTAAACCAAAATCAGGTACTGCTCATCACTTGTCCAATAAAGTCCCCACAGTGAAGCATGGCAGTGGCAGCATCATGCTGTGGGGGTGTTTTTCAGCTGCAGGGACAGGATGGCTGGTTGCAGTCGGGGGAACAATAAATGCGGCCAAGTACAGGGATATTCTGGACAAGAATCGTTTGCAGAGTGTTCAGGACCTCAGACTGGGCCGAAGGTTTACCTCCAACATGATAATGACCCTAAGCTAAAATATCGAAGGAGTGGCTTCACGGCCACTCTGTGACTGTTCTTGAATGGCCCAGCCAGAGCCCTGACTTAAGCCCAATTGAGCATCTCTGGAGAGACCAAAAAATGGCTGTTCACCAATTTTCACCATTCAGCCTGACAGAACTGGAGAGGATCTGCAAAGAGGAATGGCAGATGATCCCCAAATCCAGGTTTAAGAAACTTGTAGCATCTTTACCAAAAGGACTCATGACTGTATTAGCTCAAAAGGGTGTTTCTACCAAATGCTGAGCAAAGGGTCTGAATACTTAGGACCATGTGATATTTCAGTTTATCTTTTGAAATAAATCTGCAGAAATTCCAAAAAAATTGTGTTTTTCCATCAATTTGGGGTGCTGTGTGTACAGTAATGAAGAAAAATTAATTTAATTGATTTTAGCAAAGGGCTGCAACAAAACAAAGAGCAAAAATTTGACGGGGATCTGAATGCTTTCCGTACTCGTTGTACATCAATGTACCTTGAAAAAGGAGCTTTATAATCTCAATAGAATTTTCTACCTGGCTAAACAAAAGTTTAATTTAAAAACTGTTTAAAGACAGTCTGCTGTGTACTTTAATGGTCCAATGCCCAACGAGTTTCATTGTTTCACTAATGCATTTGCATCATCAGTCACTAATGAGGTCCATTGTAGACATGTCTCCATCAACTTTCACGGCAGAATTTTCCCCTGTTAGTCTTTAAGTATGCACCCCTTGTTCCTTTTCACTTCCCAACTATTGATTTCCACAGCAACATCCTTATCTCATTTCCTCCAAGGCGTTTGTCACAGTTCCTGCTTCCATGTTGTGTGAGCAAACTATCACACAGTGAGCTACTTGGCACGGCTCACTAATGAAGGTCAGCAGGCCGCTCAACACTTGTGGCTTCATCCATGAAGCTTTGCTCTCACCTGACACATTCATCACTCCTTCTCAGGCCTCCTGGAAGTCTCTTTGGACTCCATCATCCTGTCAGGTTAAAAAGGGCCCCTACCATTGCCCCATGATTTCTTTTTCACTGCATTCACTGACCCTGGTGGAGGACTCATCTGTTTTTACTAGCTCTTGGTTAGCTTTTTATCATGCTTTTATTGGGTTTTAGTTGTTTTAATGATTTTATTTTTTTTATCTTTGAGGTCATCTTCCCCTTTTATTGATTGTTGATTACATGCTGCTGTTCTGTGTTACATTTCTATTACCTGTTTCATTAAGTGTGAATTTTATTTCTGGGAAGAGTGTTATAGAAATAAAGTTGGAGTTGAGTAATACACTAAACTCTTTATTTAGCTCATTTGCTATTGCCTGAATTTGATGTGTTACAGTAGTTATATAACTAGCTTTTGAACTGTGGAATAAAACAACTAATGTTGAATACTGTGTCAAATGTATGCACTGTAATGTGATGAAGGAGCTATTCCACCGAACATTATTTACCCTCTCCACACAGATGCCTCTGACACAGAACTAGAGTGCATGAGACTGCCTCAAGGTCATGCATTTGCTTCTAAACTGCTTCCTTTCCAGCTCAAGAGAAGAATGAAGATAAAGGACTCTTTTCTTTTAATAAATCAAAGAACTCTATTTTTAATAAAGCTAATCACACAAAGAGTTAGTCAATAATATAATGTTGACCAATCTGTGAAATGACAATGTTATGATTAGTATGCTTTAATAAGTAATATGACTTTAATCTAGCTGCACTAGACATCCTGATCACACGTAATGTAAAAGCACGACACACTGCTTTCACTCATCCAATCAGAACCTTCCTTTCTGAAGCGTGGCATAGTCTCTGTGGTGTTTATAAATCTGCCAACTTTGATTCGACCAGAAATCAAAACATCTAGATTAATAAAACCAGTCCCCACATCATCTTAGTTCAGTTCTCAACGGTTCTCTGAGTTCTCAACAGTTTACTGGAGTTCTCTGCAGTTCACCGCATGCTAAGAGGAGTATCGGACCGGCCACCCAGACTTCCTTTTTAAGCAAAGAACCAACAAGCTGGATAAAATCTGTTGCATTTTTCCAACCAAGCAACGGTTCCTTTCAGAATAAAAGCTGAACTCACTGACCCAAGGAGGGTCCACCTGACACTGTCAACCAACTGTTGCTTTTTACCTGGAGACAATCCAAAAACTAGTCCGTCGTACTGCTGACGCTGTTTCATCGGCTCCAGTACCGAAAGGGGGGTTCGAGGACCTGGCATTCTGGATCTGCACGGAGGTCTCATCTGAAGGGTATGTGTAAAGCGACAAATATTGCATCTCATGTGTTTATGAAACTCCGATCATAACTGTGATCATAGCTAAAAGCAAAACATCACAACATCATTCAGACTTGCTTCTCCGGATACGAGAGATCTGATGACAACATCACACACATACACCATTCATCTCACGTCTCATTCACACCAGATCCATCCATTCACTTAGAGTTTAGAGTTAGTCTTGTTTAAAATTGTTTAGAAATAAATCTTCTTAAACTTTTTAAAGGTGACTCTCTCTTCTCTTGTCTCTCAGTTAATACAAGTGTTACATAATCGGAGGGACCAGTGGCGCCAGTGCTCGGCAGCCTCGCCTCTGTCAGTGCGCTCCAGGGCAGCTGTGGCTACATTGTAGCTCATCCCCACCAGTGTGTGAATGTGTGTGTGAATGGATGAATGACTGATTGTGTTGTAAAGCACCTTGGGGGGTTCCAGGACTCTAGAAGGTGCTATATCAAACACAGGCCATTTACCATAACATTGATAGGAGTAAAAAGTTCAGACTTAAGATTTAGAAGTTCAACTTGACTTTTCATTGAGGATAAAAGTTAAAGAAAATGGTTTAAAGTACAATGAATGGAAAATGAGCAGCTGCTAAAGGAAAATGTTTATTGGTTCTAATATTGATAACTTTTTCAGTTTTTGTCAATCACCGTTGTCCCAAGATGAAACACATCCCTCCTAAAGGGTGTGGACTTTTAGGGACAGCCAGAGGTCACCTGGGGTCATAGAATAATCTGGTGATAGTGAAAATGAGTCAAGGGTGTCTCTTTGTTTTTACAATATTGCTGGGGACAATAGGTATGTACTTGGGTGAGGCTTGAAGATTGCTGAGTATAATAGCCATGTGGCGCTAGATAGCTAGTGAACGACTAAAACAACAAAAAGAAAAACTTCAACCAAGGCTTTCTTCTCTCAACTAAAAACCTTCATAATGTTTTATCGTCATAACTGTTACATACAGAAAAATAATAAGATGTCTTACTGGTCAGTTCACACATCCCAGTGCCACACCCAATAATTACCTTAGCTTAGCTTAGCAGCATGTGTATGTTGCATACATTTTATCAAATGAGTAACTAATACATATCTAAATAGTTCCTAAACATGTTAATACTTACAAAGACAAATGTTCTCCAAGGCAAAACAACAATATATAAAGCACAGAGTGTTTGTGAGTTGTTTATTTAATCTTTTCTGACCAACAACTTGAAAGGAAGTCTCATCAAAGACTGGATCGAGGCAGAAGCACTCACTCTGTCACGCTTCCACAAAAACACTGTGAATCCACTGTGGAGAACATGGGCATCTCCTTTAGCGGCAGACTGAGACATACACGATGTAAAACAGAACGTTACCATTGGCAGCGTGGACGGGAACCAAAATTCGACCTCAGCATTTGTATGAACTGTCGGCCCTCAGACAGGGGTGAGGGTGGGGGCAATGGAGGTGGGTTTGTATGTGTTGCTCACGGTCTCTATGCCGCCGAACTGTCTCTTATACACATNTTTTTTTTCTCTGCATAAAGACGAAGTATCAGTAAATAGTGGAAATTAAATGTATTGGTAGTAAGCAAATAGCAGATGTTAAATGTTACTTGCAGTATGTGTTTATAGAAAAAATAGAGATACTTAAATGTACTAAAAGAATATTACGTCAAGTTTACTGTAAAGTGTACTTTCAAAACTGTAAGTATACTCAATTATATAAGAAGTACACTACAAGTAAACATATATTATTACTTTAAGTATAATTTGAAGTATACATTCAAAGAGAAAAGTATACTCAATTATTTCAGAAGTACACTACAAGTAAACTTATAATGTTACTTAAAGTTTATTTTTAAGTATACTTTCAAGGGCAAAAGTTTACTCAATTTTATTAGAAGTAAACTTATACTGTTACTTTTAAGTATACTTTCAATGAGAAAAGTATACTCAACTATATCAGGAGTACACTACAAGTAAACTTATATTGTTACTTTTAAGTATACTTCCAAGGAGAAAAGTATACTCGATTATATCAGAAGTACACTACAAGTAAACTTATAAGTATACTTCCAAGGAGAAAAGTATACTCAATTATATCAGAAGTACACTACAAGTAAACTTATAAGTATACTTTCAAGGAGAAAAGTATACTCAATTATATCTGAAGTACACTCCCAAGTACACTTGTGAGGTTACTTTAAGTATACTTTCAAAGAGAAAAGTATACTCAATTATATCAGAAGTACACTACAAATAAACTTAAATTATTACTTTGAAGTATACTTGCAGTATACTTTTAGTGGCCCAATTTAGTCCCAAGGAGTATACTTCTAAGTAAACTTTAAGAACAAGTATGCAAATAAACTTCTGTATACTTAAGTATACTTGAAATTATATACTTAAAGTATACTTCTTTTTCGTAAGGGCAGTTCACACATCCCAGTGCCACACCCAATAATTACCTTAGCTTAGCTTAGCAGCATGTGTATGTTGCATACATTTTATCAAATGAGTAACTAATACATATCTAAATAGTTCCTAAACATGTTAATACTTACAAAGACAAATGTTCTCCAAGGCAAAACAACAATATATAAAGCACAGAGTGTTTGTGAGTTGTTTATTTAATCTTTTCTGACCAACAACTTGAAAGGAAGTCTCATCAAAGACTGGATCGAGGCAGAAGCACTCACTCTGTCACGCTTCCACAAAAACACTGTGAATCCACTGTGGAGAACATGGGCATCTCCTTTAGCGGCAGACTGAGACATACACGATGTAAAACAGAACGTTACCATTGGCAGCGTGGACGGGAACCAAAATTCGACCTCAGCATTTGTATGAACTGTCGGCCCTCAGACAGGGGTGAGGGTGGGGGCAATGGAGGTGGGTTTGTATGTGTTGCTCACGGTCTCTATGCCGCCGAATGTGAGAGTGGTGGGGGTTTGGTTTGTGACAGCATAAGCTGGGCAAGCGGCCCACCAGGGGCGGACTTAGGACTGAAGAAGATCCGGGGTTTAACACGCGCGCACGTGCACGCACATGCACACACACATGACACGCTCTAGTCAACATCATATATATTTGCCTTGTACCACATAATTTTTAATCTGAAGTTACATATTAACCATATTCAGGGCAGAGTGTTGTTCCTGTTAGTGTTTAGTGTGAGATGATAGTAAATATTCCCGTTCTTTCTCCAACAACTTTACCTGATAGTAAGCTAACTTTAGGCAAACTTGTGCAATACCAGATGTACATTAATATGTCTATCTTTTATGCTGCATATTTCTTCGAAACCCAATTTTCTGTTTTATGCATTGTTTTTAGTGCTTGAAGGTTATAATAGCTTACTGCCTTTGTGTATCCACCTGTACTTTTGTTATTTCTGTCCTTTTTCCTTCTCTGTGTATGTGCTGCTGTACCGAGTGAATTTCCCTAATGTGGGAATTAGTGAAATCTATTATATTCTGTTCTATTCTGTTCTGTTCTGTTCTGTTCTGTTCTGCTCTGTTCTAACTGATACAACAAAGATTTTCTGCAACAGCAATATCCCACTTTGAACCATTTTTTAGACAAAAACATTGTAACTGTTGTAACACGAATTTACATTTACATGTTATTAACTAATTAAAATAACTTATTCTAATCATTAACTCAATAATAATCATTTTTACCAAAAAGCATCACAGCAATTTTTAATAACCATTTATACATGTAGGGTTAAATAGTGTTGCTTTTAAGCTTAATATATTACCTTTACTTATGACCAATAAGATGTGATGTTCTATATAAATATAGAATGTCAACATGATTGGTCTCTGTATGTTTAATCAGAAGATTTTAGGATTCTTTGCTTTTTCAGGGATCAAACACACTTTGTATTAATTCAGACAGAGTCAAGTTCATAAAGAGTAAGAATTTATTTTCTAAACAAATTTAAAACATGACAAGTTAACTAAGATGACTGTGATGGATGAATCTAAGTGGATGGGATGTGATGTGTGAT
Source organism: Nothobranchius kuhntae (assembly GCA_006942095.1). Classification (NCBI taxonomy): domain Eukaryota; kingdom Metazoa; phylum Chordata; class Actinopteri; order Cyprinodontiformes; family Nothobranchiidae; genus Nothobranchius; species Nothobranchius kuhntae. The sequence goes on along the minus strand of SSNQ01000513.1, from coordinate 278,271 downwards.
GATTTAATGGTGTGTGTTTACCAGAATCTTGTATCTAGAAGAACTGAGTTCTGGGTGTGAAAAGAATTTGGTTTGCATTAAACTATGAAGTTGGCTCTTATCAAAACGGCATCAGACACAATCATGTGCGTCTATCTCACCCTTTCTTTGGAGACCCTTTTCACGGATCCGGTGCCGGTACAAGATCTGCTCGGGTGCAAAATCGGCTCGGGCTCCGTCGACTGCCGATGACGTCAAAGTAGTTGATTGGCTGAACATGAACCTTACGGAAGTTATGTAATCACATTACGTTGTTATCGCGTTACGTTGGTCCAGGCAAATCTTTCTGTTGGAAATATGGACAACTTTTACAAAGAAATCCATCATTACCTTTTTGAAAATACACTTTTAGCATAGAGCTGCATGTATATTAGGGCTGAACGATTAACTGCATGTGCAATTAAATTGCGATGTGACAAAAGGAGATTTTCTAATCGCAAAGGCTGCAATTTGGCAGTGAGTGGTTAGCGCAATGCTAATATACATGGAAAAACCCATAGGAATGCTAATGCTAATATCGCCGATTACATTCTTACAAATCAAGAATTAGAAACGTGCCAAATGATTATATTTGGAGTCTAATAGAAAGTAAAACTACCATCAATCAAATAAGTACAGACAGGTATTTTAGTAAAGCCAGAAAACTTTAAACTCCAGAGTTTTGGCTAGCAGCTATGAGCGTAACTGAACTACGCATGGACAAGACGTCAAAAACTCTAAACACAAAATACTTCAATAAACGGGACACACTTCTTTCCTGCAAATACAATTTCACAGGTGTTGCTAATACCTATGACTCATCAAGGGATGTGCTCAAAGAGGAGTTCAACATTATGAATACAATATAGTGTTTTATTTTACAAATACCATTATAAACACAAACTTTCGTCTTAAGAAACATTATTTTAATAACGAAACAGCTAAATTCTTTCCAACAGCATGGATGTCATGGTCTGCGTCAGCCCCCTTCCTTTACGTGCCTCCTGGTGTCCTCCATCCCTCTCTAGATTCCCTCTTGTGTCCCTTTGTTCCCCCAGCTCCTCTTGTGCTCCACTCCAGGTTCTCCCCTTGTGCTCTCTTAGCGCCCTCATGTGTCCTTGTCTGCACCCCTGTTATGTGTCTTATGTTGTAGCCCTTTGGCGCCCTCTTGTGTCCTTTTTCGGTGTGTCAGTTTAGTGTCTGATGTTATCTTTTACTGTTTCCTCCCAGGTCAGCTCCAGCCTCGTTGTCCCCAGCTCAGTGTGTGTATGTACTATGTCCTCCTCCAGCTAGTTTGTGTGAGTCCTTCCCTCTGTCTTTAGGAAATTGTTGTTTAGTTTTGTGTTAAGGTATTTGCCATCCTCTGTTCCTGTTTTCCCCATTGAGTTGATTAGTGTCACCTGCCTTCCCTCCAGCAGCTCACCCCACACACCTGCTTCCTGTTTCCCTGATTGCTCCTCCCAGTGTATTTAAGCCCTGTCTGTCTCTGTGTTCTGGTCGGTCCATTAATGTTTGCTTGTTGTTCTTGTCAGCCTCGTCTCGTTCCTGTTCCTAGCTTCTAGAGATTCCAGTGTTTTCCAGTGTTTCTAGTTCTCTGAAGTTTTTGATTACTCAGTTTAGATTTTTGGATTTTTTGGTTTGGGCTCCCTGCTTCTTGGACTACTCCTAATAAAGGATTTTATTTTCATCATCCACCTCCTGCCTCGTTCATCTGGTTTTCTGCATTTTTGGGTCCTAAAACATCCTACCACATCAAACCGTGACAATGTATGTGTAGTGTATTTTGTCCGAGTGGGTTTGCCGTACTTTGATGTCATCGGCAGTCGAAGGACCCCGAGCCGATTTTGCACCCGAGCACCGGAGGCCAGGAAGGTCGGATGACCTCTGGGCACCGAGGTTCGGTAGATTAACCGCAGCACCGACTCTCAGTCCAGAGATGTCACCGGGCCCACAGGTTGGAACTAATTTGCGTCTAGAACAGCTGTTTCTGAATAGCTGAAGGAACCGTGTTGCTGTGTCAGCTGTAGGCAGCTTTTAGCTTGTCAAAAGCTTGTCAAGAAATGCGGTGGTTAGAGAGTTTCCTCCGGTGGCTAATCCGGAGTTCTGCTCAAACTAACAGAAGGCTGAATCTCACAGAACGCTGGAATGCTCCGCAGTGATTCTGTTTTAATATTCTCATATTATAAATTACTTGGCCAATCGGGACGTGCAATGTTAAGGGGTGTTAACAACAAACCCTCAGAACATCACACCTTCTTTCAGATACAGGATGCTCTGATTTGTGGCCAAGAAAATATCTACGTGCAGAAATTACTTTAACTTCAATTCATCTCTAATGAACCTTGTGTCTGAGTGTAGATGATGATTCACTTGTTAAATCAAACATTACTGATCATCACACCAAAATGTTTCATTGTAATAATACAATTCATTTCAACCACAGTAATTTAAGCACAGATTAATCAAAATATTTCATTAGTATTCATATAACATTTGTTCATTCAACCATGTGTTTATTTGATTATTATTTAACTTATGAGTTGTAAAAGTTCCTTTTCCATGAGAGTGAGCAATCCTGAGGTGTTATCAAAAGAAGGCTTTGTTTGGGAACATAGGCTGACATCTTGTTCCTCCTGAAATGTCAACAAGGACTGCAGAACCTTGTTGCTTGTTAGAAGATAGAATGTAAAATCTACCTTAGAGGATGGAATTAGGTCAGTAGATGACCGGTGGCATGTAGGTCAATACGCAGGTGAAAACTGACCATTTCTGGACATTACATGTTTAAGTATTTGTCCGTTTTAACATTTAACAACATAATGCATGGCAGTGTAATGGCAGATCCCGAACACTGAATTTTTATTCAGTAAAAGCTAAAACTGGGGACTGATCCCATGAACCACCAATTACAGGGCAAGCTCTTAACCTCTGCACATCTGTTCCACACTTCAATCAATTGAATTTTACTGTGTTATGACTGTGTTCTGGATTAAAGCTCCACTTTGTTCTTCAGGATCCATTAGAATGTGGTTGAACTGTAACAAATTAGGAAATTATGTCACTGCTGAATTGTCAGTATTCAGTAAATAGAGTTTCCTGTTATCTTATGTGATTCCAAGATGCACCCCTTCTTCCTCAACAGTGTTGGGCAAGTGACTTCATAACTGTAATGCATTATTTATTACTCTCATTTTAAAGTAATTCATCACATTACTATATTCCTGTTTTTAAAATGTAAGGCATTACACTACTTTTGCATTACTCTACATTACTTTCACCAAAACAACTTCAATATGAATCTGGTAATGTGACGCTCAGTGAACTCATGACATATGTATGGAAGGTGATGTGGTGTCTGAGCTAGGATTGCTGTTAAAAACAGTCAGATGTAATAACAGTGCTTTATAACAGTGTTTATTAAATAAAAGCAACAACAATCTGTACTCTCAGCACGCTGCCATCTTATATTAACTGAGCAGGGAGTGAGGTGGTGGGGGCTCCAAGCCTATATTTGCCTTGGTCCCCAAATGCCTTGATACGGCCCTGGAGGTGGGACTGACTTCTGGGGAGATCTGATTCTATCACATGTATAAATATTAAATGCTTATATATTATTGCTTTTCACTGGTTAACATGTGTATTGGGGATAAATCTACCTACTTTTTTCTTTTCAAGCACTTTGTTTTGTTTTCTTGATTTTATTTGAATATTTTCTGCCCTTTCTCTCTCTACTTTCTAACTAGTCAGCCAAAGGGATAGCCTAGTGAACTAGACCAAATTCTTGCTTTGCAAAGTTTGGTCTAGGAACGCTCCACTGGAACCTCTGCAGCCCCTAACAGCATTCTGGCTGGCCAATCACAGCTCTCTAGAGGGGTCTCAAACACACAAAGAGCTGTGATTGGTCCATAATGGTGGGCCAATCATAGTGCTCTACCTGCGTAGTGAACCAATCATAGAGCTTTATCCGCTTTGTGGGCCAATCAGCGCACACTATGGTGGGTGGGATGATGCAACAGAGTGAAACAAGATGGCGACAACTCATTTGAAACGGCTTTTACATCAATTTTGGACTATTAGAACTTGGGCTCCATTAGAATCAGGAGCAGATGAGTAAAAAAAAAAAAGAAAAAAAGAATCAGGAGCAGATAGATGTATTTAAGTGCTTTTTTAATAGAAAAATGATGTTTTCTCCTTCTTGCACTGCGGACCGCCTCATTTACCGATAGCTGATGCGGTGAGTATGTCACATTCATTTTCCAGTAGCATGCGGAGATCATTTGAAAGACAACGGTAGAACCCGCCCCACAACCGAGAGCCGTCAATGGAGCGTTGCCAGACTAAATATTACATTTATTTAGTCTGGCTTGCCAGGCTAGCAAAGGGATCTACCGAACCAGCAGCAATGAGTTGAAATCACCGGGGCACAGATGATGAACTCAGCTGAAAAGTACATGAAGTACCAGAGATTATGGGCTGATATAAACGATCGCAAACGAATGACTTTGTTTTGCTGGAGGGATTTTGTGAATATAACAGCGGCCGCGCGCAGGACGCAGCTGGAGTATTTGAACCATTACCGCTGCATCCTCTCTGCTCATAGAATGCCCGCAAAGCTGAGTCCATAAATGACGTCATATATGTAGATACTGGATCTTTTTTCAGGTTTCCCACAATTAGAAATGTTAGGAAACCCACATCTTGATTCTGGGTTTAAAAATGCATTGTAATTACCGCATTACTGACAATTGTACTGAGTAAATATTACCATTTTCTTTCCCTGTAATGCCTTACATTACCACATTACAGCAAAAAGCAATGCATTACAGTAATTAATTACTTTTGTAACACGTTACTCCCAACAATGTTCCTCACCACGCTCTGTGTACCCACAGCAAGAAACCATTCAAGGAATAGGACCAAGCAACTCAGAGAGCATATTTTAGACTAGCTCCTACCCTGCCTTTCCCTTCTGCACTCTCTTTGTGCACTTCTTTCTATGCGTGCCCTCTATTGCCATCACTTTGGACAGAGCCTGTCTAGTGTTCTAAATAGTTTGCCATTAGCCTCAAGGGAAACTTCTTTCTTATGTTCTTCTGTGTAATAAACATCAGATAAAACAATCTGCCAAACAAGCAAAAAACAAACCACAGCATGTTCCAACAACAGTCCTATTGCACATGCCTGGGATCACACCAGGACCTGGGTCCCATCCCAGCACGTCTAGCCATGGTAGCCATCTAGAATCATGCTGACTCAAAAATTAATTACCAGATGTTCTGAAAGCTTCATTTGAATCTGTCCAGTGGTCCATGACATGTTTTCCTCAAACTGCAAACAAATGAAAACTCGCACACAGAGAAGCTAAAAACATAAACTCCCTCCTTTTGCTTGGCAGAAAATAAATATTATCTATCATAAACAAAAATGTGTGTGTTTTTTTATATTGTCTTGACCTACCCTATATGTCCTAAGTACAGTAGCCACAATTTTTTCTATCTCAGTAAAAAAAATGGTTTTATTACTGGTTGATACTGACATTGTAATCAGATGAAGTTAATTAATTTTCAGTGGTTTGGATTTGGCAGATTTGCTTTGGTCTATTAATTAGTATGATTCAGATATGACTGAAGACATGGATACTAATGAGTACTCAATGGATTAAAAGTGTGTCACTACCACTAAGTTGTTATTTTAAAATGAATGCTGCAGCAGCAGTCGTCCGCAATGCGCTCTCCAATCCCTTCTTTTTTGGCCTGTTAAAAAAAAGAAACAAAGAGGGCATACATTCAGTCATGACACCCTGTACATCCTAGTTAGAGCGATATCCCTCAGACTTCTCTGTTCAAGGTGTGAGACAGAGATTAAGCTACAAGGATTTGACCTTTTCTTTTCATCACTTCACCTCAGGGAGAGAAGTTTGAATGGGGTGTGACTGCTCTGTATTCATGTTCTTCCAGGATTTTCCAATGCCAAGATTGATTCTCTAAAAACCTTATAGCCAAGACATGATAGGTGAGTGAGTGGCACGAGTGCAAATGTCAGTGCTGTGAGGCTTTGACTTTTTCTTCCAGTTCTGGGTAAGTTCACCGGGAGCAGTTTCATATTTTCATCTTCCACATTGAGCCATGCAGGCACACATGATCATTCTGGTAAAAGAATGATGAGGAGGGGGAAAGAAATGTATTAGCTAAACAAATCAATAGTGCATTGCAGCCTTTGAGAGATATCCTAAAAAAATTGAGTAATACTCGCAGGCAATAAGCGCCAAGTCCCAAAGCACTCACACAGACACACACTGTAGGAAATGTTTCCACTGTAGCTGCCAAGAGGAAACTACTGGGTATGGTAAATCTGATGAAATAGTGAGTGTGTGTGTGGAAAGAGGGGACATTTGTTATTCCAATGATGTTAGGATGTTATTATAGAAGCAATGAGAGGAAATGATGACTGCTATATACTGGCTTAGTTTCTTCAAGCCAACTGTGTGCGAAAACAACAAAAGCTCATTAAAATGTCACTGATTTCTTCTTCATTTTCAGTCAGATAGAGTTGGTGATTTTATAACGTCCATAATTTCTCACACCCATTGTGGACAATGTATTTAGAATTTCAACCACAATCACCCTTTATTGTTTAACACCCCAAGCAGACGTAGCAGTGCACTGAATTTCCTTCGTTCAGACTTTGAGACAATTATGATTGACAGAATCTATCAGGATGTTTTTTTTTTCTAAAAAAAAGGATGGTAGGAGCAAGTTTAATTTTCTTAACCCTAGTATTAAAGCTTCAATAGACCCATTGAAAGTTATTGTTTACTTGCAGGTAACTGTGCACATCCACACTAGCTGGAGGAAAGAAAAACAAAAGTCTCCAGCCATTATCCAAAGCTCTATCTCTGCAATTAGAGCTAACAAAATAAAACGTGGGCATTTAGATATGACTAGTTCACATCATCTAACAAATCTTTGTGCAGATGAACAAATAAAGAAACATCTCAAAGCTAACGTGGTTTAGCTTAAAGCTTCCAGATCCGTTTAAAACCGCTAACAAGCTGTGAGACGACAATCCTCAGAACCGGCCATCTGGACTTCTCACAGCTGAACCAACAAAGATGTAACCGGATCTCTACTACGTTTTACAGATTAATGATGAACGATCGCTGTGACAACCTGTGTGTTCTTTGGAGATTAACGCATACTCCATCATATTCTGACGAGCACCGTAAACAGAAACAAAAAAGAATGACATTAGCCGCTGCCCGCTCCAATTACACAACACATTTTGTGTAATTATTGTAACAATGCTTACTACGAGTCACACACAGAGCTACACACCACACCGGTGCTGTCAGTTTCACACACGTTTATTTTTCAGGACTGACCTGCAGCACAGCTTCTCCCCGCTGCTGGATCTGCTCGGTTGGTCTGTTCTCCTCATCCCTGTAGTGTTTCATAATTAAACATTAAAGCACATAAGTCATTAGATGGCTTCAACTTGTTTGTTTCTGGACATTTGGGGCAGATATTGTACTTTTTTTCTGTCACAAGACTTTGTCTGCCACAATGTGGGTGGTTTATCCACCAGAACTAAAATTTACCTTTACTGTCATTCTTTCGTCTATTTGTGCAGCCTACAGCTCTACGTGTGTTAACCATGCTAGTGGATTTCGTTTCACCATTATTTAGCTCTCATTATTGACAATTAACAGATAAACGCAAGGATGGTCAACAGGGAGGATCCAGCATCTTGCGAAGGTGTGAGCGTGTGACGTCACACTTCAATGAGTCTATAGCGAGTCTGGAAAACATATTAGATGAAAACATTTATCTTCACACATCTGACAATGTTCTAACAGAGTAAGCTCTACATATATTGCAAAGATTTAAGTGGTTCTCCCACATTTGTCTAAAAACCTCCACCAGTATGGCTCAGACCAAAAGCACTAATGGACCTTCTGGTTGAGAAATCGTCCTGTTTCCCTGGGTCCTCCATTCATTAAGCACTTGCATGTTTAGCAACAAAACACCACTTGTGTGAGATGTTTTCCGCTCAATAACATCAGAGAAGGAAAAACAGCTGGCTGCCATGGACGTAATTTTGGGGGGGGACAGGGGGGACATGTCCCCCCCCCCCCCCCCCCCCCCCCCTGACTTTTTCCAAAGTCAAGTTTTGACCCCTGCACTTTTTACCATCCAAAAACAATATTGCGCTATGTTAAATTGACACTGGTTGAGCTCTAGGACCAAGCAGAAAACAACTGTTTGTGTTGAAGCCTGTTTCCCATTAGAGCATACTGTAAAGATACAGCCCATCCCCCCCACTTCTAAAGTGAAAATTACGTCCATGCTGGCTGCTACCACTTCAACTTTAGGACAAACTACCGGAGTCCCAAAAAGAAAAACACCATTTGAATTCACAGAAGACAACAAAAAACGTTTGGACCAAGAAAACAGCGACTGGTGTTTAGAACTACCTCATGCAATGCTGGTTTCCAGATCCAGAAGAAGTATCTCAGGGAAGATACTCAAAGGGAGGGGTGAGTGTTCTGTGACAGCTCAAAACCTAGCCAGTTCTGTAGATTCATTACAGCAGCTTTACACGTCTGAGTTTTACATCACTGTGCTGCTTGAAGCAAAATGTATCCTTCATTCTGTGTGTTTGTGTTTCATCATAGAACGTAGGCGGCTGCAGAGTGACACAAAAGTAACTTCATGCAAAGAGCAGTGGTGAAGATTTTATTTTCAAGAAGACAAACTACTAACTAGCTATAGCATTACAGCGCACTTAGCTCCTGCTGTCAAAAAGGTTATTACAATAGACATTTTTAAAGACTAGTACACCTAAAAGACAAGATGTCTGCAGGACATAAGTGTGGAGTCGTGTACAAAATACCATGCAAACTTTGCAATTAAAACATGCATAGGGGAAACTGGACACCAACTCAGCACACGAACAATAGAACATGGAAAAGAGTGTGAGAAAGAAGCAAGAACACCAACACATGAAGCAGAAAGTACAATAAAGAAATCAATCAATCAATCAATCAATCAATCAATCAATCAATCAATCAATCAATCAAAACTTTATTAATCCCAGAGGGAAATTAGAGTTTCAGTACACACAATTCAGAGATCAGACATACATGGGCAAGACACATGACAAGAACTGGTGACTGTGGTCCTTCGCAACACGAGTCGCGCTACCTTAATAGATGAAAAGGGAATTACATGAGGATAAATTGGGGGAGGGAAAAAAAGGCATACCAGAGTTACTCCCGGCAGGGCGTAGCTTTACTATGCAAAGAAAAAAAAAGCGACTCAAACATATGAGCACGAACATCACAGCTCACAACATGAGACTCCGATAGGGAGTCTGAGGGCGCCCAGCCAATTGTAGCCACAGGTGGGAGGGAGATCTTGGGAGGAGCGCAGAGCACATTGATTCCTGCAGGCTGATGACCTTGCTAGGCAGAAGTCCTCAATCAAAAGGGGGCAGG
>SSNQ01000513.1:248722-268696 GCA_006942095.1 Nothobranchius kuhntae | reverse complement strand
GGGGGGGGGGGTTCACAGCATCTGTCTGCATTCCTTCCTCCGTGGGGGTTGTTGTTAGCAGCTTGAAGGCTGCCTTGGCATCAGATTTGGATTACAAGACTTTGTTTGGGTCAGGCAGAGATAATTTTCCTCTCTGCCTTCAGTCTGTAACCGATCATTCAAGTCCTCCAGTGAAGCCAATTTAGGTTTTAAACATCTCCACACCGTCCGGTGACCCTCTCCGAGATGACATCCATTTTGCGCACTAATACCGGTAACACAGCTAGGACATTGTCCAGCTTGCGGTTCACCTCGAGTATCGTCCCAGTCTGTGAGGCATCCCCCCGGGCGGTGCTTTCCGTGGGTGCGGGTCGCCCTCCTATCGCTCCCGTCTTCCCAAATTTCCAGAAAACCAGATATCCTCCCACTCCAATCAGAAGAAATCCAGTGATCAGAAATGAGCTGTAACAGACCACTGCACAAGGGAAACCCATGTAATGGACTGGGACAACACAAGGATCATAAACACCGACCATTAAAAATACAAAAGATGGATTAAGGAAGCCATAGAAATAAGGAGACGTGGACACAAAACCATGAACAAAGACGATGAGGTCTACATATTGGCTCACACATGGGACTGTGACATCGGCGAGGGGAGCAAGGGCATCAGAGGGCGATACCGTCCTCTGATGCCCACAGATAAACGGAGAAGGAAGTGATGCCAACAACAGCGGTGAGCTCTGAGGAAGGCTACAGCATTAGCCAAAACATCAGAAAAAAACAGGGTAAAGTTACTATTTAGTTGTGCTGGAAAAAGAACCAAGTAATGCATTTATAACTGACATTTGTGTAGACTCCTAATAGCTATTTCTTCTAAATCAAAGCAGTGACTAATTGTCATGGTCCGTGGTCAGCTGCCGGCCTGTAACCCTGTTTTTCCCTCTGAGCATTGTTCACAGGTAGGCGTTTCTGAGAGCTCCCAGCTGCAGCTGATTCCATCATCAAGGCCCAGGGGATTTAAGGAGCAGTGTGACACTTCACCACGTCGGATGATTACTCTGTTTGGGTAGCTCTAGCCTCTAACCTGTTTTTGTACTCGTATCCCGTTCTAGTTAACCTGCCGCCTGAAATACCTGAATGTCCTTCCCTGCTCTCTTCCAGGTTCCTCTCCACGTTTCACCATCTCCAGAACAAACCCGGACCTCTGCATTCCATACCACACTGCTTCCTCCCCTGGCCACCCGCTCTCAGCCGCTCACCTGCCCTCATCAATTCCTGCTCCTACACCTCTGGATAAATCAGTTCTCTCACCGTCTGGATCTCCTCTGCTCACCCGGACCTGGCCAAAACCCTCCCTGTACATTCTACCGCTACCAAGAAACAGTAAGCTCCATCTCAAGATATAATCTCCATTATTCCACTGGATATTCACTCTGTCTCCCTCCTCAGAACCTCCTCCTGAAATCCTGCCAGTACAGAGCATCTTCGGTTCTTGTCTCTCCGTTAGCTCCTCATTTAAAATAAAACCCTTTTTTTCCACACTTACCGGTTTCTGTGAGTGATTCTGCATGTCGTGGGTCAAGAAATTGTTTTTTAGTTTCAATATTTTGCAATTTTCATAATTTGAGAGTCTGATAAATGCTAAAAGCAACGTTGCCCTTCTGTTAGTGTCCATTTATAAGATCCATGTGTTCATGAGCACCAAATGTGTTCATGCATATTTGGTGCTAATGAACACATGGATCCCCTCAAAATCGCTGGAGGTTAGAGGTGAAATGTCAGTGAAATCTGTGTTTTACCACGGGCATTAGATACTGACGTTTTGGCACAGTGCGTCGGGAGGCAATGCGCCGGGGCGCCCAACGCGTTGGACACTAACGCTTGGTCACACCGCATCATTTTTCGACGCTTAGGGTGTGAGTGTGTTGGAAGTGAAGGGACCTTAAAGTCAAGCTATTCCCGGGGAACGAGGTTCTCCTGAATAACACACAGACCGCCGACCAACTTGGGGCCAAATTCCTATAGTCCCAGAAAACTATTCACACAAGGGAGGTCTTCTCAGCTGATTCAGCCTTGGTCACCCCCTGGCCACGAGGAAAAAGGTCTGTGTTTCATTTCCTTTGGCTGACTTTTTATGCTAAGCCCGATTAGTGAATTCAGATTATAAAATTTTATGGTGTTTCATTTCGATCCAAATCCATTTGGTTCATTTGTCATCTGTATGAACTGATGCTTGTAATAAACTCACAAATTGTAAATAACGCCTGATCATTTCTAGCGATCTCAAGAATAGTCGGCACATTCTGGCAAGAGTTCATCATTTAGATTAATTCGTGGTGTTAAATTTGAGACTGATTACATTGAACCAATCTGACTATTATCAGATCAGTAACTGGCTGTCCAGCAACTTTCTTGTCCACAATGCTAACAAGACAGAGACCCTGATCGCTGCACCCCCGGAACTTCAGCCGAAAATCGAGCAAGAAATTGCCTCTTTTTGGCCATCAGCCAAGGCCAACATTAGAAACCTAGGAGTTATTTTTGATCCAGCTTTAAGTTTAGACTCACACGTCAAAACCATCTCCCGCTCTTGTTTCTTTCAACTGAGAAACATTTCAAAAGTCCGTAAACTGGTTTCTACTGCAGATCTGGAAAAAATCATCCATGCCTTTGTGTCATCACGCTTAGACTATTGCAACGCTCTTTTTATTGGTCTCAGCAAAACCTCCCTCTCACGCCTTCAAGTCATCCAAAATGCAGCAGCCAGACTCCTAACCAAATCCAGCAGACGAGCTCACATCACTCCAGTTTTACAGTCCCTCCACTGGCTCCCGGTAGAATATAGAATACAGTTTAAAGTTTTAGTCCTGACCTATAGAGCTCTTAACAACCAGGCTCCAAGCTACCTATCTGAGCTTTTATCCCCACACACCACCTCTTGGAACCTTAGATCCACATCTGAAAACCTCCTGGCTGTTCCTCGAACCAGACTGAAAACCAAAGGGGACAGGGCCTTTCAGACTATTGCACCCAGACTTTGGAACAGTCTACCTTCAAATCTCCATCTCTCTAACACTGTAGAGGTCTTTAAAAATCATCTAAAAACTCATCTTTTCATCCAGGCGTTCCCTCCCTAAATGTTTCAAAAAGATGGCTTTGTTCTGGTTCACACCTTCACTTTGTTTATACTCATGATTTTATTTTCTATTTTATCACTGCTATTGTTTTTCTGATGTTTTTATTGGTTAGAGGTATTTGCCCTGATCTTTATCATGTTGTACAGCGCTTTGTGATTTATATCTGTGAACGGCACTTACTTACTTACTTACTTACTTACTATCAATTCAAGTGCTCCAAGCTAACACTAACAAAAACTTAGTGGTGCCCCGATGAACTAATATAAGATTATAAACAACTAAACAAGCTGAATTTACACCACATTCATTTATAGATATACCATCTATATTAATCACTACATGGGATAGTTAAGGTATTCCAAAGTTGGGCGATTTTAGGAGGTGAAGATATTAGGAGAGATGATATGATGTAAATGGGAGGATGAGGGTGTTAAATAACGGTTATCCTGATAAAAATGATTGACAATAAAAAGAGGGCATTCATTTTTTAACTAAACCAATTCAAGGGATCAAATCAGGGCAAAAACAGTTACTTGTTGGTTTTGATGAGACTTAAAACATTATTTCAATCCAGTAATTTAAGGTTTTAACCCCCCTCAGGCTCAAAATAAGTTTTGATAAAAGGACAAACAACTAAGTCCTTCAGGGATGCTTCTGCGTTACAAATGCTCATCAAACACGTATGTGGAGTAACCAGGTAGGCAGGTTTTAACTGTTGCACATCTGCAAAGCCTGCCTCCAGAGGGTTAAACAAGAGGAGAAATTAAAGTCATTTTTGTCCGGTCTTACTAGTTAACAATGTTAAGAATCATCAATCAAAAAACATTCTTTACAACTTGTCCCACACCATACCTACCCCCCCTCCCAAAAAAAAAAACCCTCACTTTTCCAAAGCTTCTGCCACAACTTTTAAAACGAGCCTTCTCAGCATTGGCGGCAGTCCTGTACATCAACACTCTAATTCCCCCGTGCACAGCCTCAGGTCAGCTCTCTTTCCATCAAACTACATAATCCATGCCTATCAAGAGTTCTCCGCTATAGAAAAGTGCTCTGCACTTGTTTAATTACCCAGGATTTCTTTCTGTTTTCCTCAGCCTCTCTCAAGGGTTCTCCCTCTGAAGCAAAAGGAACGATTAATTTTGGGTCACTGCTGTGGGGCGTTGGGAAATTAAAACGGTCTCTCTTGGATTATTCCTGCTAAAACAAAACTGCCAGATTACTCCCTCAAGATTCATTCAGACTTCTAATTTGCACAACCTTTAGTAGCCTTGATAAAAGGGACAGGAAGATCCCTTTTACAGGTCTTTGGATACTTTCATTTTGATATCCAGTGATGAAAAGGCAACTACTATCAGTACTCAAAAACGTAGGTAGGAGCAAACAAAAAAGCATCTGGATAGCAGGATCCGCTGTTTTTCAGCTAAATAGTTCAATAGAAAATGTGTTATTTTCTTCAGCTCTAGGTATTCATAAAGGTTGTGGCTGATCTAATAAGCTATTTATTTATAATGTCAAAATATATCATTTTCTTTGACATTGACCCAAACAGTTGATGAAAGTTTATTAGAATTCAAATGAGCACTCTGCCTTCAAAGATCAGCAGTTGCTTGAGATAGTTTGAGCGTCTAATGACAAACTCCCTTCTTGGTCCTTTTTAAGGTTTTATTAAGATTTTGAACATTGAGGAAACCTCAGAGCAGACATCCTTCTTCTCCTGCATCCATGGGATCCCCCAGGAGGAGCTAGAGAGTGCTGCTGAGGAGAGGGACATCCAGCTTTAAATCCTAAATCCTCACATCCCCAAGTTTCCCTTTAGGACAGAAAATCAGCATCTATGTAATGCAACCCTAGTGCAAACAAGCCACACAGTCCAAACCCTAACTACAATAAAAAACTGCACGGCTGTTCCACGTCAGACAGCGTTACTCGTGCCAAGCCATTACCATTTGCATTTTACAAAAACAAGTTCAAATATGACTTCCCAGAGACACCTTGTTGCAGGCACACAGACTGTAGCTGAATGTTTTATGACACATTAATTTAAAATGCTTGTTTTATATTCTAATCAGCTGGTATGAATCAAACACACACACACACACACACACACACACACACACACACACACACACACACACACACACACACACACACACACTCATAGTTATCACTAATATTGTCTTTTAGCTTTTCCACTTTTACTAATAACATCACCTTATATGGCCTGTATTAAGTTAGACAAAAACACCTTTTTATTTTTTCAAGAGAAAAAACTGATTTGCTGCACAAAGAGTGTGTTTGTTTCTGACCACAACTTCTAAACCTCCCACTCGAGTCACAACCCAAGGTTTAGACCTGAAGGAGCCTCTTGGATGAGAGGCAAGCATCTGCAAGTTAACCAGAAGGGCCCAGTTGTTTTCAAATAAAACTCTGAAGATGATCTCTAAATCTGAGACCATGGTCTTGATTCGTAAAAGGGTAGAATGGCTTCTCCAGGTCAGGGATGAGGTCCTGCCCCAAGTGGAGGAGTTTAAGTATCTCGGGGTCTTGTTCACGAGTGAGGGAAAACTGGAATGTGAGATCGATAGGCGGATTGGTGCTGCAACTGCAGTGATGTGGGCGTTGTACCGGTCTGTCGTGGTGAAGAGAGAGCTGAGTCAGAAGGCGAAGCTCTTGATTTACCGGTCGATCTACGTTCCTACCCTCACCTATGGTCATGAGCTTTGGGTAGTGACCGAAAGAACGAGATCGCGGACACAAGCGTCCGAAATGAGTTTTCTCCAAAGAGATAGGGCGAGAAGCTCGGTCATTCGGGAGGGGCTCGGAGTAGACCCGCTGCTCCTCCACATCGAGAGGAGCCAGTTGAGGTGGCTCGGGCATCTGGTCAGGATGCCTCCTGGATGCCTCCCTGGTGAGGTTTTCCGGGCACCTCTAACCGGGAGGAGACCTAAAGGTAGACCCGAGACACGGGGGAGGGACTATGTCTCTCACCTGGCCAGGGAACGCCTTGGGATTCCCCCGGAGGAGCTGGCCCAAGTGGCTGGGGAGAGGGAAGTCTGGGCTTCTCGCCTTAGGCTGCTGCCCCCACGACCCAACTCCGGATAAGCGGATGAAAATGGATGGATGGATGGAAGATGATCATGTCTCGGATGACTGAGTATCTACACCAATGTGCTGCACAAAGCAGCAGTGATTCAGTCAACAGGAAACCTTAGATGTAGCCACAGTCAGTAACAATCTAACAGATTAAAAAAGTTAAAGCTCTCAACAGTCTACAGAATAGCACAAAATAACTTTATGTGTTGTGAGATTAATTTGATCTATTATTATTATTGTAACAATTTAAAGAGTTCATGATACCAGAGTAATGTTATAAATTACAGTTTTATTTTGAAAAGCAGTTTTATTTTATGCCTTGGAGGAAAAGGTTGATTCCGGTTCCAGTCAGCAGCTGTTGTCCTCAGGAAAGCCGCTCTATTACTAACTGTTCTACGGATAAGTTGTAGGCGTGGTAGTAGTAGACAGAATAACAGACCCCTAACTGAGTAACTTGAGAGAGTAAGAGTCATTACATTATTATTAGATGTATTCATTTGTTTATTTGTTAGCTGTGTCAGCTCTCAGTGGGCAGAATCCGGTGTCGTCCACCACAGAAAAAAGATGCTCCTCAGAGGTTAAGTGCTCAGTCTTGTGATGGTGAAGCTGATTGGATGTGTCTGACTGTTGCTCCAAGTTTGTTTTTATTTCTGATGAAGTGATGTGATGAAAACTCACCTCACTCTGCCCAGAGTTTGTTTTTTAAGCCCTGTTAAATCCGCTATGGCGACTTTGGTTGCAACAAACGATTATTTGGATCATCGATAAATCTGATGGGGCTTATAGTTGTTTATGTGATGAAACGGGAACATTTAAAAACTGCTAGGAAAACATTTTTTTTCTCTCCTTACTTTAACAACAAAACATGGTTAGAAAACATTTCAATAGCGTGCTGAACAACATGCTATCACCTAAATATATCCATAGGTAATATGATCAATAAAATCCAATGTCTTTCATTAACATGTACAATAATAAGCTACTGGAAATGCTAATACTATTTAATTTCTACTGTTAAAATTTAATGGTGACTTACAGGTTAGCAGTAATCCTATTAAAATTATGTTCACAGATAGACGAGGTTGTGTATTACATGCTACAGTGGCTTGCCATAATCCTGCTGTGGTGTGTGGCGCAGAGCAGACTCAAAGAAGCAACCTGACTGCAGCGGGCTGTGCTCCATAGCGCTGCAGAAAGCTTAAACATATATATATATTATATATATATATATATATATATATTATGTAGTCTTAACTGCACACAGCT
The DNA here is from genome assembly GCA_006942095.1 of Nothobranchius kuhntae. Classification (NCBI taxonomy): domain Eukaryota; kingdom Metazoa; phylum Chordata; class Actinopteri; order Cyprinodontiformes; family Nothobranchiidae; genus Nothobranchius; species Nothobranchius kuhntae. Next base: position 261,218 of record SSNQ01000513.1, on the reverse strand, counting down.
GCCAAAGCACAATGTTGGATGACACATTACCTTGTAAACACATTCTTTATTATGAAACTCTGGCAATCACATTTTACAGTATTTTACAGGTTTATTTATTGTTTTACAGCGTACTATTAAAAGCTGAAATTCAACTCCATCCACAAAATCCCTTTTTTCTCCTTGGCATCATCTTTCCTTCCCCTCTTCTGCTCTTTCCAGGATCTCAGGACTGGTATTTTTCTCCTCTTGGCTGCCTCATCCACTCCTAGTTCTGACTCTCAGAATCGAGTGGCACTGAATCAGAGGGTGCCAATTCTGATGGGGAAGGGCTCTCTCTCCCCGGGCTGAGGAAATGAGGCATGGAGGCTGAATGGATGGCCACCCACTTATTGCCTCATCCATGAGAGATAACTGCTTCCATGTTCCTGCAATGGCCGCCACTGATTCACATCCTGTTGGCAAGATGTTATTAAAAGAAAAATCAATGCCTCTCTTTGTGAACTGAGGTAATTCATTAATATCCTGTTATCAAGTAAAACAATTTATAGCCAAACAAGGGCAAAAAATGGCTCCAACAGGGGTAACACTGATTTACAGGGGAACATATTGATACATTTTACAGTCTGACTAAAATTATTGATCTCTTACTAAATAAAATGTCTACTAAGAAATACAGATATGAAGCCTTAGAACACTACTTGGTTTAAATGCTGTGTGTGCGTGTGTGTGTGTGCGTGCGTGCGTGTGTGTGTGTGTGTGTGAGTCATGGTGAATGGCTGCTTATACTGAGCCAGGATCCTCTGGAGATTTCTTCCTGTTAAAAGGGTGTTTTCCTCCCCACTGTCACTGCATGCTTGCTTAGTATGAGGATTGCTGTAAAGACTCTGACACACTAGTCAGTGACTCGTTGCAGTTTGTTGGGATTCTTGTATAGGAAACTGTTTTCAGATTGGCTTAATGAACTGACCTGCATTGAAATGTTTACTAAGTGAAGTGCCTTGCGACGACTCTTGTTGTGATGTGGTTGACAGCTACAGCTCAGCACCAGAAAATTTTAGCTGATGAGCAAAGCCAAGTCATACACAATAAACTGATAAATAGATAAATTACTTTCACTGTAATATCGAGTTTTTGGCAATTGCAAAAGCGTGAGATTTTTTTTAAAGCTGACACTGTTTCTAATTCACTACTATTATTGTTATCTCAACGTTAGCCTCTAGCCTTCTTTACCCAGTATCAGAATAAAACAAAAAGATGCTGTGGCTTCTTAGAGGTACAAGGAATAACTTCTGGGTTGCTCCTGTTTCTAGCTTAGGATCTTCACAAAAAGCTGTGGTTTGCCAGCTTGCAAATGCAGTGCACTGCTTTGCAGATTTGGCAACCCCGTGGGCTGACAGATAGTAAAATGTGTAAACAATGACTATGGCCCTCTTGGCCATTTTGAAAGGAAAAGAAAACTGACAAAGGATGGAAATCTATTTCAATGTGACCTTCCTTCCAACAAGATTGAGACATTGTTGAGTGTTTAGTGATTTTTCTATCACTGTAAATTTCTTACATCATGTACCTTTAAATAAATGTTACATTTAAATTTTTTAAAATATTATAGCTTCTGGTCTAATTTTCTAGAAATTATCAAAATATTTCTTCTATCCATCCATTTTTGGCCACTTGGTCGGGTCGCGGGGGCAGTAGCCAACGCAGGGAGGCCTAGGCTTCCCTCTCCCCAGCCACTTGGGCTTCCTATCTCTAAGGGTGAGCCCAGCCAACCTGTGGTAAAAACTCATTTTGGCCACTTGTATCCTCAATCTCATTCTTTGGGGCACCACAAAAAGCCTGTGACCAAATGGTTGGAAAATAGATTGATTGGTAAATCGAGAGCTTTGCCTTCTGGCTCAGCTCTCTCTTCACCACAACAGACCGGTACAACGCCCGCAGTACTGCAGCATCAATCCACCTGTCAATCTTGTGCTCCATCATTCCCTCACTTGTGAACATGATCCCAAGATACTTAAACTCCTCTACCTGTGGCAGGACCTCATCCCTGACCCGGAGAAGACATTCTCTGACTCAAGATGGTCTCGGATTTAGAGGAGCTGATTCTCATCCCAGCAGCTTCTCACTCGGCTGCAAACTGTTCCAGTGAGAGCCAGTATTTTGAGCATAGTTTTTGTCCAGTCTCGGCCCGTTAACAAAAACTCACGTTCGTCTCGTCATGTTTTAGTCACCAAAGAGCTAATTTTAGCTCATCAGCATCTCGTTTTCGTTATAAAAAAAAGGGGTGTCAACAAAATAAATTTGTCATTGATTACGTTAATGAAAACAACACTAGATCTAACAGCCCATATCAGAGGGCCTGGTACCCCATACTCCCGACGTACCCCTCAAAGAGCCCCTCAAGGGACGTGGTCGAACGCCTTCTCCAAATCCACTAAACACTTGTAGATTGGTTGTGCGAACTCCCACACTCCCTCCAGGACTTCCCTGAGGGTATAGAGCTGGTCCAGTGTTCCATGGCCAGGACGGAAACCACATTGCTCCTCCTGAATCCAAGATTCGACAATCCCAGAACCCATGAATAGACTTTACCAGGGAGGTGCAGGAGTATGATGCCCCTGTAGTTGGAACACATTCTGCGGTCCCCTTTGTAAATAGGGGGACCACCACCCCAGTCTGCCAATCCAGTGGATTGCTCTCTATGTCCACATGATATTGTGGAACTGTGCCAGCCAACACAACCCTACAACATCCAGAGCCTTAAGGAACTCTGGACAGATCTCATCCACCCCAGAGCCTTTCCATCAAGGAGTTTTTTGACCACCCCAGTTACCTCCTCACCAGAGATTGGAGAGCCCAACACAAAGTCCCTGGACTCTACTTCCTCTTTGAAGTAGTCAGCTCACCAATCCACACCATCCCAAGTAGAGATCAGCAGCACACCGTCCCCACTATGAACAGTGTTGGTAGCGCACTGCTTTCCCCTCCTGAAGTGCCAGATGGTGAACCAGAATCTCCTCGAAGCTGTACGGAAGTCTTGCTCCATGGTCTCACCAAACTCCTCCCACACCTGGGGTTTTCCCTCTGTGACCACCCAGAACGCATTCTGCTTTGCTGTCTCTGGAGTCCCACAGGCCAAAAAGACCTGATAGAACTTTTTCTTCAGCTTGACGGCATCCCCAATCATTGGTGTCCACCAGCAGGTCTGGGGATTGCCGCCACAACACGCACCAACGACCTTGCAGCTGCAGCTCCGGTTGGCCGCCTCAACAGTGAAAGCAAGACACATGGCCCACTCGGACTCGCTGCCTCCCATGTAACATTTTGGAAATTCTGTTGGACGTGTGAATTGAAACTTCTGAAAGAAGACTCCACCAGACGTTCCTAGCAGACCCTCACAGTAGTATGAACTGTAGTTTGGTGCATAAGCACAGGGAACAGTCATAACCGAACCCCCCACAAGTAGGTGTAATCGGCTATGCTCTCGTTCACCGGGGTAAACCCCAATGTCCAGGCACCCGTGGAGAGCCAGCTCCTGTAGCCGAGGATCAGACTACCAAGGTCCCCACCTTCGGCTACCACTTATCTCAAATTGCACGCAGCCCCCTTGGCCTCCCTCACAAGTGGTGAGCTCATGGGAAGACGGACCCACATTTCTTCTTCAGGCTGTGCTTGGCCAGCTCCATGGGTGAAAGCCTGGCCACCACATGCTCGCCAACGTGCCTCACCTCCAGGCCTGGCTCCAGAGGGGAGGCACCGGTGACCCGCGTCCAGATGACAGGACACTGTTTCCATTGGTATTTTTGTTAATAAGGGGTCTTTGGGCTGGGCTTTGTTTGATCCCTCATCTAGGACCTGTTTGCCATGGGTGACCCTTCCAGATGCATAACGCTTCAGACAACTTAGCTCCTAGGATCACTGGGACACTCAAACCCCTCCACCACAGTAAGGTGGCTCCCCAGGGAGGGGCTGACAAATATTTCTTAACCTGACGAAAGTGACTGTTGGTCAAGAAAAGAAAGAAAGAAAACAATCTTTTACATAGTGCCTCTCAAGATAAAAAATCACGAGGTGCATCACAAAAACATAAAATTTAACATATAGAAAAGATTTTTTTTAATGATAAAAAATTATAAAAATTGTGATTAAAATGTATGGAAAGGGAGAGAGAAAGTGCATAGGAAAGAGGGAAATTAGTGGATCCCGGGACAAGCGGAATAGGTTGAAGGAGAAGAATAAGTAGAGGGTGGCGACGAAGGTCACACCAAAGCCAGCTTGAACAGGTGAGTTTTCAGCTGCTTTTTATAGAAGACCACTGAGTCCACTGATCTCAGGCTCAGTGGGAGAGAGTTCCAGAGTCTGGGGGGACTAACAAACCAATGTAAACCAATGCAAAGAAGTGAGTCAGAAATGTTTTAAAATGTCCAGTTACTGAGCAGCTAAATGTTGAATTGATTATTAATGGAAGATGTAACACAATGTTTAGATGAGCAGGTGAGCACAAGCACAACGCAACTGATGTAATGAGACCGATCATGATAGCAAAGAGATGTCAATTGTTTTAACCTTTTTAGAAGGTGGGGAGTTGATCATCTCTTATCTACTTCTGCAGGAGAAGAATAGATAAATAATAAACGTCAGATGTTTTCTGTGTTGATCAAATGCAGACAAGAAAGGAATTGGGGGGTGGGGGGTGCAAATGGGCTGCTTTAAGTTGGACACATTCTAAACCAACAAATGTAACTTTATTTACAATGTATCTAAATATTGGTTTAGAAATCTAGGCAAACCAAAAACATTTTTGCTTTGCAGGTCGGTCTAGCCACGCTTCACTGGAGCCGCACCAGGCCTGCACAATCTTGTACTTTGCCAGTCACAGTGTCTGGTTGGTGGGCGGGATGTTACTGCGACTAAGCAAAAAAACAAAGATGGAGAAATCTTGTTTGAAATGGCTTTGTGCTTTCCTTTGAGTCAAGAGCAGATAGAGGCACTTAGTCCTTTATTTAGAAAAAATATGTATTTGTGTTTTTTTTTGACAGTGTATGGCAAACTGCCTTGTTGACTGACATCTGTAGCTGTTAGTACGCAATGCTGTTTGTTGTCCAAAAGCATGCTGAGACAGTTTGACAGAGAACTTTTGATTCTGCCATATGACTGAGCTCCATCTGTGAGTGGCCACATTTTACAGGGTGGGCCATTTATGTGGATACCCCTTACTAAAATAGGAATGGTTGGTGAAATTAACATCCTGTTTGTGGCACATTGGTATATGTGAGGGGGCAAACTTTTCAAGATGGGTGGTGACCATGGTGCCAGCACAGGCTTCCAGTATCTGTAGTTTCAGGTGCTGTATACAGTATGTGTCACACCATAGTCAATTGCCTTCAGATGACCCCAAAGATAAAAGTCTAAGGGGGTCAGATCGGGAGACCTTGGAAGCCATTCAACTGGCCCACGACGACCAATCCACTTTCCACGAAACTGTTCAGCTGGGAATGCTCGGACCTGACACCCATAATGTGGTGGTGCACCATCTTGCTGGAAAAACTGAGGGAACGTGCCAGCTTCAGTGCATAAAGATGGAAACACATCATCATGTAGCAATGTCAAATATCCAGTGGCCTTGAGGTTTCCATTGATGAAGAATGGTCCCACCACCTTTGTACCCCATATACCTCACAATACCATCACATTTTTGTTCCAACAATTTTGGTGGGATCTATCCAGTGTGGGTTAGTGTCAGACCAGTAGTGGTAGTTTTGTTTGTTAACTTCACCATTCACATAAAAGTTTGCCTCATCACTGAACAAAATCTTCTGTGTGAACTGAGGGTCCTGTTCTAGTTTTTGTTCGGCCCATTCTGCAAATTCTGTGCACCAATCTGAGTCATCCTTGTTGAGATGCTGCAGTAGCTGGAGTTTGTGAGTAGCTAATATACGCCGAAAGGATGTTCAACTAATGCCATTCTCCAGTGACATGCGGTGAGTGCTACGCTGTGGGCTCTTGCTGCATGAAGCTAGAACAGCCAGGGGCGTCGGACTGGGGGGGGAAAGGGTACCGTTTACCCAGGGCCCACTGCAGGGAGGGGCCCTGAGACAGCTTTGAATAAAAATGTTTTATTGTTGTTGTTTTTTCCCCCCCAACTTACTTAATGTCTTCATAAACTTCCCTTTACCTGGATAAAGAGGTTAAGAAACAGAATTTCGCCTTAAAAATAATAACTGAATAATCTCTGAGGCATCTATCACCCCTTAAAAATGTGCAAAGTGGTTTAGTCCACACCAGCGGCCAGGGGCTGCACGGCCGCATGTGCTAATGAGACATCGCAGATGCCGACAGCCAGAGCTGGAGGCAGGAGAGTCAGTCATGTCTTTTCCCAAGAAAGGGAAATCTGGCTTCCAGAAAAGAAAAGAAAAGAAGGAGAAGGAGGAAAAGTTAATTGAACAGAAGCAAGTAGCAGGAAGGTGAGCAGCAGCAGCAGAACACAGTTTTAGCTGATATTAGCTAGCTCTCAGAAGCTGCATTCATGTTAGGTGTTCAGTGTTAAACGCCTTTAGTTTCACCATCAAGATCAAATATAAATTAATTAGTGTTATCAGTGAAAACACTAATTAATNGAAACACATCATCATGTAGCAATGTCAAATATCCAGTGGCCTTGAGGTTTCCATTGATGAAGAATGGTCCCACCACCTTTGTACCCCATATACCTCACAATACCATCACATTTTTGTTCCAACAGTTTTGGTGGGATCTATCCAGTGTGGGTTAGTGTCAGACCAGTAGTGGTAGTTTTGTTTGTTAACTTCACCATTCACATAAAAGTTTGCCTCATCACTGAACAAAATCTTCTGTGTGAACTGAGGGTCCTGTTCTAGTTTTTGTTCGGCCCATTCTGCAAATTCTGTGCACCAATCTGAGTCATCCTTGTTGAGATGCTGCAGTAGCTGGAGTTTGTAAGGGTGCTATTTGTGAGTAGCTAATATATGCCGAAAGGATGTTCAACTAATGCCATTCTCCAGTGACATGCGGTGAGTGCTACGCTTTGGGCTCTTGCTGAATGAAGCTAGAACAGCCACTGATGTTTCTTCATTAGTGAAAGTTTTCATGCGTCCACATTTTGGCAAATCCAACACTGAACTAGTTTTATGAAACTTAGCAAGCAGTTTGCTAACTGTAGCATGGGAGATGGGTGGTCTCGTAGGGTGTCTTGCATTGAATTCTGCTGCAATGACCCGGTTTCTGCGTTCACCAGGTATCAACACAATTTCGATCCGCTCCTCACGTGTTAACCTCTTTGACATGTCAATGGCTGTGAACAATGAGAAACTTGTAAATAACTCACAAAAGAATAAAGTTGCATTCAAACCAAGCACACCATTGTTTACTAATGTGCCACAAAGAGGACGTTAATATCACGAACCATTTCCATTTTATTTAGGTGTATCCATATAAATAGCCCCCCCCCCCTATATATTCACATATAGGATGGTTATTATTATCTATTAAAAAAATGTATGTCATGACAATATAAACATGAAGTAGTTTTTTCTTTATAACATATCAGTTGAGTATTTGTGTACATTTGGGGCTCATATCAGTCACTGATGCACAGCTGGCCTTGTGGACACAAAGGACAAATCTTGCTAAAGGCAAGTTAGTGTTTTGTCTCTCTGTTGTAGTGATACAAAAGAATCCCCATCAAGGCCAGAAAAGATGCTTTGAGCATTTAATTTCCTGATTTTAGGTGCTTTCATTTTTTCTGAGCCGAGTATTAAAATGCTGTCACTGTAGGTGAGATCTCGATGCATAGACGACTCTCGAAACAAAGATAATAAAATATGAGCTTAAATGGATAAATGAAAAATACCATAATAAGTATTCCAGTTTTGCTATAACACATTTAATTAAAAGATTCTATGCTGATAGAGGTGATGAATCTGTGGTTTAAATAAAGAGAAGATGCCGAGCAAGGTCAACCTCAATGTTGATGATCAATCAGGAAAAATCTCATTATGGCAACATACAGGTGTGGACCGGTGATGATTGAATCCTCTCTGGGGGTTTTGAGGTTTTGTGTTAAGGTGTGTTTGTGTATGTGTGTGTATGAGGGGGGTATCAGTGGTATACCATTTTCTGCAGTTCTCTGTCTTTACGGAGAGCCTGAAAAAAGGGTTCAGACGTTTGAATTTACTTTTTCATAATGTAACCTCCTTTAAAGCGGTGGTACGTATAAATAATTTAAAAATTAGGGGGCAACTGTAGTCTAAAATCATATTCGGTTCAGCTCAGTGTTTTGAAGGGCTCGATTGAATTAACATTTGGTATATCATATTTATTTATTTACTTAATATCTGAAGTGGCTCCTATAGAGAGCAGATCCAGGTGTCATCGCAGACTTTTGATCTAGCATGATGTCTTTAATTATTTCACAGGTTATTTGCACAGCTATGTGTGTCACGCTCATACAGACAAGTGTTGTGTTTGATTGTTGATGCTCCATGTTTTTATTTCTGCATTTTATTAACTCACCTCACACCACCCAGAGTGAAATAAAATGTGCTTACCTGTTCAAAATACGCGTTCTGATCCAAAATTTTGAACTCGGGGTAAGAGCCATGATATACTTGCGGTTTGACCTCGCGTTGGAACAGGCAGCAGTCTGCGTCTTTGTTTACATACTTGCTGCTACACGGCACTGCACTGCACGTAGTATGGGGTGTTCCACTAGGGGGTGCACTAGAGGACTCAAACCGAACAGAGAGACAAGTTTGTGGGAACAACCACAACTAACACGGCATCAATAGAAGTGATCACTTACTGGGTAATTTTGAGTTCATGACAGAAAAAGAGACAGCAGTGGTATCATAGATGGTGTGAAAGACCTCAAAACCAGAGACAGAGTCACCATGGTGAGTGTGTCTCGCTCGTTTTGTTAGCTCCACTTACTGGTTACTAGTGTATTGCAGCGTTTGGATGTGTCGCAGAAATTTTGGGGGACACGCACAAACAACGCTTCAAAGCAATGCAACTAACACATGGCAGCCATTTTAAATACATGTTTGCATCGTCAAATACCAAGTAAATCATGGCCCTAAATCTTCCTCTCCAAGGAACCGCATCTGCTTGATGAGGCAACCCAAGGTTCAAACTGCTCATCAGTGACTTCTCCATCACTGAGCTCTAGTGTTAGAATAAAAAATATATACAGTAAATATGAAACAATATTCCTAAATTGAATTTGACACACACAGATGATTAAATCAGGTTACCTTGTCCAAATGTGGCCTAAACCAGTACTGGTTGTGTTGTGACCCAGCACCAAACACACAAAGTAACCAGGAGTTCCACTTCAGAGCTCACCTGCAGGACCTAAACCACATGCTTGACTTTCATAAAAGGTCAACGGCTTTTGCAGCATTATAGAAGCAGGCTATTCAAATCCACATCAGTGCACAGCACTTTTTTTTTCCGTGTCCTGTCTGGCTGTGAAACAAACAGAATTAATGTCTGAAAGCTGGTGACAAGCCTTACAGATTTACTCTCAGGTGGAGCATCGAAGCGTCTGCTTTAATGTCACGCCTAATACTTAAAACTTTATTGTTATTGTGTTTGAATGCTTTGTAATTCCGACCAGACACGGAGACAGAGGTGAAAGCGAAAGGAAGAAACGGGGGGGGGGGGGGGGTGTCCACAAAAATAAACAATCAATGATGAACAAGAGTCTGCTTCTAGACCTCCAGAAGGAGAAAAGCAAGCAAACAAAAGAGGAGGGGACACACAACAATACAACAAGAGCAAGCTATCACTGCATCAACCTAATGAGGAAATGTAAAATCAACATTGTTTAACTGAACAATCACACGATAATAAATCACAATGCATCAAGTGCCAACCACAGCCTTAAGACCTATGTTGAACGTGCCCAAGTCCATACTTATGAGAGCACCATGTGAGCACCTGTGTGTGTACACGCGCTTGTTTATGTAAGGTTTCTCTATAGGAGCGTCCAATAGAGAGTGTGAGGGTTCACAGATCTGCCCCCAAAGATGCGTAGGAGACGGGGGAGCTCCAAGTCCCAGAGATCCAGGCGCTGCCCCAGAACACAGGAACCCCAAGGAGACTGCAACCAGAAAAGCCCCTGCCCCCCCTTGAGAGGCGCAGAGGATTGCCCCGGGGGGCCACAACCAGAAGCCAACAGAGTCCCTGGGGATATCAGCGGCAAGCCCACAGGTCCACCCACACCCTCCCAACCCCAAACAGGTCGAGCCCAGAACCCAGCGACCCTGGACCCAGGGGCGACCACCCCTGCCGAGGACCCAACATAACCCAGGGACTCAGATCCCACCAGGCATCCACTGGGATCTATCAGGAAGACTCCAAAAATCTTAAACCCCCTGACCCAGGAGCTGCGAACACTCAGACATACCAAGGCACCGCACTCCACACCAAATGTGGCAGGGAGAGGGTAGGCAAAGATGTGCAGTAGCACAAGAAGTCCCAGGAGAGAGGATGCCAAGACCCCACCTGACATATACAGCCATACACACACAGTCACACACTCCCTCCCTCATGTTCACACATACACATACAACCTAAGACTTACAAAAATGAACACTACGTAGACACCCACTCACGCTCCTCATACACACCCTATTCACTCTGGTCCCAGTACTGTTGCACAAGGGGTACAACCATCACCAGTTCCCAGAGTTCACCCCTTTCTGCTGGGATGCTGATGAGCAGGCTCCCATGCGCAATGCTGAGCAAAGCATTCCACCACCCCAGACCGCAACATGACGGCCAGCTCCCCCTTTTAGCCTCCAGCCCCGGGAAGCCAAGTGACAACAGAGTTGTGCTAAGACCCCTAGTCTCCCTCTGCCTGCTCCAATACAGTGTTAGAGCGTGTTGATGAGGTGTATTCCAAGGCTGTGGTGAGCCGGCAGTGCATTATTGTCTGGCCTACGCCAGCTGATGCCACCACACCACACCACTTACCCCCACAGCCCTCTGTGTCTAAGTGCAGTTTAAAATTGGCAGTGGGCACCGGCACTTGGGATGAGGCTGAGAAATCCCCCTGCCAAATGCCATTGAATGTGTTCACTCCCAAGGCCCTAAGTGTGTTTGCGTGGAATGTCGTTGGTGGAAGTGTTTAAGGTGCAAATAAAATTGGGGGGCAGGCTGCCACAGGAATGCGGAAATGGGGTCCATACCCGCACTCCCTGACTTGTCTACCCCCCAAGGTCCTATGTGCATGTTTGTGTGATGATGTGAGGGGGCATCGGGAGGAATGGCTAGTTGGCCTAAGCCCTCCAGGGAGCCAGCTCCACCACTGGCCCCAATAGGCACCTCCATTCCCAAAATGCCCCCCAGGGCATGGAGACCCCAGCCCATCTCGCCAGGGCCCAAAGCAGCAGCATCGCAGAGCCTCACGGAGTCCGAGGGCACCAACCCATCCCCACCCCAGGAGAATATCCACTCCCATCTCTGCATTTGCACAACTTCCAGAATATGTAAGACATGAGACATCCAGGTAAGGTTGGGTCCTCCCTCTCCCCCTTGATGGTACAGAGTTATTATTTCAGAGGAGCCAAGGTCCACCTGAGGCCCTTGAGCCTGGCCATGCACCACTGCTTGTTCCTGTCTTTTTCCCAGCAGGTTACGAGTCAGGACCCCATCCCCAAGTTCCCGCCCAGACTCCCACACGGGGCCCGCCACCCCCACACCCTGAGCCCCTAGGCCCCCACCCAGACCTACTCAGGGGCAATGCAGCCGCCAGGCATCAACCCATGGCCACCGCCAAGAACACATATATGAAGTTAATAATAATACAGTTGTACCTGATGTTTGTCTGATAAAGCCAGTCTATTATTCCTTGTTCTTTGTAGAGCTTGCTGTCCACATCCAGTTGAGCTATGGAGAGGACAGCCTGTTTCCCATCCTGGATTAACTTCTTACGCAGCGGGAAGAGAACTCAGCGGCGATCCAGAATTTCCTTACGAAATTGGTCGTTAATGCTGAAGTCTTTACCTTTAAGCTCTCTCCCGTGGCTTTTAACAAGATCTTTCTCCTTGAAGTGCTCAAATTTAGCCTCGATGGGACGAGGTCTTCTGCTCTCTGTTCTCTTGGCTCCAAGGCAATGTACCTGATTAAAGGTGATGTTTTTAACAGTTTCTTCAGGTGTCTTCATGTGGGTGTGGAGAAAGTTATTGATTGTTTGTTTGCAATCCTCCGCTTCCCCTGCGGTCTGCTCTGGAAGGTCTGCGAACACCAGGTTCTCTCTTATGCTGCGTGCCTGGAGATCCAGAACCGTCTCCTTTAGAGCTTTATTGTCCTGGGAGATCCAATCAAATCCTTCAGTCAAGGAGGAAACCATTTTAGGTCCTGGCTCAATTCCAGAGATTGTCGGAGGCCCTGGAACTCCTTGTTAAGAAACTCAAGCAGGTGGAGTCGCCCCTCAAATCCCAGAAACCGTTTATCCATGGATTTTAGTAAATCTAGGACATCTTTAATAATA
>SSNQ01000513.1:170578-201498 GCA_006942095.1 Nothobranchius kuhntae | reverse complement strand
AAAACCTCACCAGGGAGGCATCCTGACCAGATGCCCGAGCCACCTCAACTGGCTCCTCTCGATGTGGAGGAGCAGTGGGTCTACTCCGAGACCCTCCCGGATGACCGAGCTTCTCACCCTTAATTAGAATTAAACAATCAAACTTTAATAGTTTGAAGGTGTTGGACACTCATTTAACAACACATTTGCAGTGGTCTCTAGTAGGAATAAATGCCTTGCAAGTCGTACTGCTGCTTTTCTCTTCTAGCACTCACAGAGCACGGTCGCTTCTGCTTTGCTCCCTTATCTGCTTTTTCCCAAGGCTCTTTTTGTCCCATCTGCCTACAGAGCGCTTCTCTGCATTTCCTCTGGAAATCACTTTTTTTCAGAAATGGTTTTAATTAATTGGTCATTCAACGCGATTGATAAGATTTTTTCTACGATGAGAACAGAGGAGGGGGCTCGCGCTTGTCCTCACGGGACACATGCAGCGGGATATATGCTCAATTCCTGGAAGAAGTGGAATGTCATCTGTCTCTCTCAGCTGTCCATTGAGGACATCGAAGATGTGTGGATATTTGGCCTGATGATCACTGGATTTCTTCTGATTGGAGTGGGAGGATATCTAGTTTTCCGAAAAATTGGGATGACGGGAGCGATTAGAGGGCGACCCGCATCATGGACGGCACCGTCCGGGCGGAGACCTCACAGACTGGGACGTTACTCGAGGTGAATCGCAAGCTGGACAATGTCTTAGCTGCGTTACCGGTGTTAGTGCGCAAATTGGATGTCATCTCGGAGAGGGTCACCGGACGGTGTGGAGATGTTTAATTGGCTTCACTGGGGGATTTGAATGATCAATACAGACTTTAAGGCAGAGAGGAAAATTATCTCTGCCTGACCCAAACAAAGTCCTGCTTCCTCTTCAGCACATCCTGAGCTCCTTCAAAGGAATTTCCTACCATCTTTATGCAGATGTCATCCAATTGTACATCTCCTTTAAGCCCCATGAGATGTCTAAGCTGCAGGTGTTACACACCTGCTTAGACTCTATTAAAACCTGGATGGCTGGGAGCGTTCTTCAGCTGAATGAAGATAAGACTGAGATCCTCATCTGTGCCCCAGACAAGCTGGTTCCCAAAGCTCTCTTGGTCAGCTTGCTTCTCACACCAAACTCTCTGTCAGGAATCTTGGTGTGACCTTTGACCCAGCTCTCACCCTGGATTCTCATGTCAGTTCTCTTGTTCGCTCTTCCTTCTTCCATCTCAGGAACATTGCTAAGCTGAGTCCCATTCTGTCTCGCTCTGACCTTGAGACAGTTATCCACACCTTCATCTCCTCACGCTTAGACTACTGTAACTCTCTTTTCACGTGTCTGAGCAGAACCTCCCTGAACCGTCTACAGGTGGTTCAGAATGCCTGTGCTCGGCTTCTGACCAAGTCCTCCAAACACACCCACATCACCCCGCTTCTCCTCCAGCTTCACTGGCTGCCAGTCAACTTCAGGGTTCATTTCAAGATCCTGATTCTGATCTATAGGGCCTTACATGGACAAGCACCATCTTACATTGGTGATCTTAGTCCCTACACCCCCAGCAGGTCCCTGAGGTCCAGTGATCAAAGCCTACTGGTTGTGCAGCACCAGGCTAAAGACCAAAGGTGACAGATCATTTGCTGCTGTGGCCCCCAGACTCTGGAACTCTCTCCCCCTGAGCCTGAGATCAGTGGACTCAGTGGTCTCCTTCAAAAAGCAGCTGAAGACTCACTTGTTCAAGCTGGCTTTTGTATGACCTTCTTCAACCCCTCTCTCTTTATTCTGCTCTCCCCACCTATTCCACCTTCCTCAGGATCCACTGATTTCCCTCTTACTGTCATGTCGGGCTGCAGTCTTTGAACCCACATGAAAGAATCACTCGTGGAGAGAGAGGTGGGTAAAACATAAATGTTTTATTATAAGAAAATTAACAAGAACGAAGAGCACTGATCCAAAACGGGCCAGGGGAAGTATTCCGATTCTAGAACAGAAGATAATAAAATGAATACTGAGAGCCAAGAAAACACTGTGGAGTTATGGTGATGGAGTCTTACTTCTTGAGCAGAAGAGGGAGGTAAGTCAGATCTAGGGATGGGTACCTTTGATATTTGAATCGATCCGGTACTAATTCCCGGTACCTACGAATCGATACCGGTACTTAACGGTACCAATTTTCGATACTTTGAGTGTTTAATATTTTTAATTCTCTTTTATAATTAAATATATATTTTCTCAATATATAACCATATTTGATAAATATCACGATAAATAACATTCAACTGTTTGTGTTTTAACATCGTCCTTGTAGTTTTATAAGTTGATAATTAAACTGAAGCAAACATCTTTACTGTGAACTAAATTTACTGTGTATCTTCATTCCTTTTACCATCCTTTTTCAATTGATTTTTCCTACTGGGAAGTTAGAATTTCCGAGGAGAAAGCGAAAGCACCATTAGCTGATAACAATGGTGGCATAGGAAGCTAACATATGAAGCTAACATTATCTTAAACAGTTTATTTAACTGCTGGAGCAGATTTAAACGATGATGCCTCACACTTAGATCGTTGTCACTGGTTTCATCTTCAACCAATCACCCGTCGCATTTAGTAAAGTGAAGCCAAATTTTAGAGCGCGTTCATGTTCTTCTAGTCAGAATTTCGGAGTTCCAAGGAGAAAGCGAAAGCACCATTAGTGAAACGGAAGCTAACACATCAAGCTAACGTTATCTTAAACATTTTATTTACCTAACGGAGCAGATTAAGATGAGGATGTCTCACTTAGATCATTGTCGCTGGTTTCATCTTACCCTCTTGCACATGCACAGCTGTCTAGGCAAGTTCTCGTTGTGAAGGACGGGTACCAAAACGAGGCACCTTTTCAAATGAAGTGAATCGGTGCTCGGTTGGTACTGTGGAATTTGGTCGGTACCTTAAAAAGTACCGAATTCGGTACCCATCCCTAGTCAGGTCTGAGCCGAAGATGGTCTGGTGGTGAGGCAGTAGAGTAATCCAGGACAGGTGAGCGGTGGAGAGCGGGAGTCCAGAGGAGTTTGAGTGGCGTTGGGTAATATTCACTTCAGGCAGTAGGAAGCAGAGGCAAGAATCCAGGGCTGGTACTGGAGCAGACAAGGAGGATAAAACTGAGCACAAGGGAAAAAGAAACACGAGGCTAGATTCAAACAGGAGCGAGGAGAGCTAGAGTACCCAACAATAGAGTATCAACCGGCGCTGAAGTGTGGCAACACCGCTCCTTTTATCCTCTGGCCTGGCTGATGGTAATCAGCTGCAGCTGTGGCTCTCCAACCTGCTCACCTGGAAACACTTGAGCACAGCAGCCGAGAAAAAGCTGGGCCATGACACTTTCCTATTCTCTCTCTTTCTTAACATTTTTTTCTTTTAAATCCCAATTGCCTATTTTTACTCATTTTAAATATATTTTTAAACATTTTCTAAATGCTTTTTTATATTTTTACATTTTTGTTTTTGTTTTTGTGAAGCGCCACATGATTTTTATCTTGAGAGGCGCTATAGAAATGATATTTTCTTCTTCTTCTTCTTCTTCTTCTTCTTCTTCTTCTTCTTCTTCTTCTTCTTCTTCTTCTTCTTCTTCAGTAGCCTAAGGCGAGAGGCCCAGACTTCCCTCTCCCCAGCCACTTGGGCCAGCTCCTCCGGGGGAATCCCAAGGCGTTCCCTGGCCAGGTGAGAGACATAGTTCCTCCACCGTGTCCTGGGTCTACCTTTGGGTCTCCTCCCAGTTGGACGTGCCCATAAAACCTCACCAGGGAGGCATCCTGACCAGATGCTCGAGCCACCTCAACTGGCTCCTCTCGATGTTTGATTAAACAAGGAATTCCGGTATCGGGATCCTCCAAATAACAAATAATGTCATCTGCAAAAAGCCCAATCACGTGATTTTCTCTCCCAATCCTAATTCCTTTTATATCTCTGCTTTCTATAATCGCTTAATCTAAGGGTTTAATGAAACTCACTAACAGTGTTCGAGATAAACAGCATCCTTGTCTGGGTGATTGTTCCAGGGTTATACAATCTGTCAAGCTACTGTTTATTTTTATTCTTGCTGTCAGTTTGTGGTTAAGTGCTTTAATAATATTGATAGCTTTTTCATTAAACCCAAATTTATCTAAAACCTGGTATAAAAAAGACCAGTTGACGCAGTCAAACGTTTTTAAGCATCGAGACTTATTAATGCAGCAGTGATTATATTTTTCTGGACATGATCTATAATGTTTGGCGTTCATCTAGTGTTATCATGGCTTTGATGTCCCCTAATAAAACCTGTCTGATCTTTCTCAATTATGTCATTTATAAATTGATTATATCTTTTGGCAATAATTGAGGTATATATTTTATAGTCTACGTTGAGTAATTAAATTGGTCTATAATATGAACAGGTCTGACTGTTACTCTTTTTTGGAATAACTGTTATCACAGCTTCTCTCCAAGATGGAGGTATTTCGCCATGTTCTAAAGTGTGATTAAATGATCTCTCAAGAAGTGGTAAAAGTTCCTCCTCAAAGGTTTTATACCACTCAGAAGGCAGACCGTCTGTACCAGGAGATTTGCTTGATCTCAAGTTATTTACTACCGGTACTTTCTCTGTTTCTATTCTATTAATTGGTGAGGTCAAAAGATTATTTTGGTATTCCCAATCTTTGAACCATCACCTTATTGTGGTGGAGGAGTTTGAGTGCCCTAATGATCCTAGGAGCTATGTTGTCTGGGGCACTTTGTCCCCCTGGTAGGGTCTCCCATGACAAATTGGTCTTAGGTGAAGGGTGAGACAAAGAACGGTTCACAGGATCATTCATGGAGGTAAAGTCAAAGAGTCGGAGTACCCGGCCCGGAGGGTTACTGGGGTCCCACCCTGGAGCCAGGCCTGGGGGTTGAGGTCCATGAGCGAGTGCCAGGTGGCCGGGCTTTCGCCCATGGGGCCTGGCTGGGCCCAGCCCGAACCGGATACATGGGCTCATCCAATTGTGGACCCACCACCTGCAGAAGGAACATGAAGGGTCCGGTGCAATCTGGATCGGGTGGCAGACCAAAGCGGGAGGCTTGGCGGTCCGATCCCCAGACAAGAAAACTGGTTTTTGGGACATGGAACGTCACCTTGCTGGTGGGAAAGGAGCAGGAGCTTGTGGCAGAGGTTGAGCGGTACCGGCTAGATATAGTCGGACTCACCTCGACACATAGCATTGGCTCTGGAACCCAAGTCCTTGAGAGGGGTTGGACACTCCATTGCTGGAGTTGCTCCGGGTGAGAGGCGGAGGGCTGGGGTTGGCTTTTTGTTAGCCCCAAGACTCTCTGCCTGTGTGTTGGGGTTTACCCCGGAGGTCGAGAGGGTAGCTTCCCTGGGCCTTCGGGTCGGGGAATGGGTCCTGACTGTTGTTTGTGCTTATGGGCCAAATATCAGTTCAGAGTACCCACCCTTTTTGGAGTCCCTGGGACGAGTGCTAGATAGTGCTCCATCAGGGGACTCCATTGTCCTGCTGGAGGACTTCAATGCTCACATGGGCAATGACAGCTTGACTTGGAGGGGTGTGATTGGGAGGAACGGCCCGCCTGATCTGAACTCGAGTGGTGTTTCGTTATTGGACTTCTGCGCAAGCCGCAGTTTGGCCATAATGAACACCATGTTCGAACATAAGGATGCCCATCGGTACACTTGGTACCAGGGCAGCCTAGGTCGCAGGTCGATGATAGAATTTGTAGTCGTATCATCTGACCTGCGGCCGTATGTTTTGGACACCCGAGTAAAGAGAGGAGCGGAACTGTCAACTGATCAACACCTGGTGGTGAGTTGGATCAGATGGCAGGGGAAGATGCCACGTAGACCTGGCAGACCCAAACTCATAGTGAGGGTCTGCTGGGAACGCCTGGCAGAAGAACCTGTTAAGACGGTCTTCAACTCCCAACTCCGGCAGAGCTTTGGCCGCGTCCCGAGAGCAGTGGGGGACATTAACTCAGAGTGGGCCTTGTTCCACTCTGTGATTGTTGAGGCGGCTGTTGCTAGCTGTGGTCGCAAGGTGCCAGGTGCGAGTCGTGGTGGCAACCCCCGTACCCGCTGGTGGACACCAGAGGTTCGGGGAGCCGTCAGGCTGAAGAAGGAGGCCTACAGGGCGTGGCTGGTCTGTGGGTCTCTGGAGGCAGCAGACAGGTACCGGATAGCCAAGCGGGGTGCAGCAGTGGCAGTTGCCGAGGCAACACCTTGGGCATGGGAGGAGTTTGGTGAGGCAATGGAGAAAGACTATCGATCGGCTCCAAAGAAGTTCTGGCAAACTGTCTGGCGCCTCAGGAGAGGAAGGCAGCAACTCGCTCACACTGTTTACAGTGGGGATGGGGGGCTGCTGACGTCAACTGGGGCTATAGTCGGACGGTGGAAGGAATACTTAGAGGAGCTCCTCAATCCCACCAATGCGCATTCCGAGGAGGAACCAGAGCCGGGAGACCTGGGGATGGACTGTCCAATCTCGGGGGCAGAAGTTGCTGAGGTAGTCAAACAACTACACAGCGGCGGAGCCCCGGGGGCGGATGAGGTTCATCCTGGGTATCTCAAGGCTATGGATGTCATAGGGCTGTCATGGTTGACATGTCTCTGCAACATTGCGTGGTCATTGGGGGCAGTTCCTGTGGAGTGGCAGATCGGGTGGTGGTCCCCATCTTTAAGAAGGGTGACCTGAGGGTGTGTTCCAACTATAGGGGGATCACACACCTCAGCCTCCCTGGAAAGGTTTACTCCAAGGTACTGGAGAGGAGGGTCCGATCTATAGTTCAATCTCAGATTGAGGAGGAGCAATGTGGTTTTCGTCCTGGCCGTGGAAATGTGGACCAGCTCTATACCCTTGCAAGGGTGATGGAGGGGGCATGGGAGTTTGCCCAACCAATCCACATGTGTTTTGTGGATTTGGAGAAGGCTTATGACCGTGTCCCCAGGGACACCCTGTGGGGGACGCTCCAGGAGTATGGGGTGGGTGGCTTTCAGTTAAGGGCCATTCAGTCCCTTTACCAGAGGAGCGTGAGTTTGGTCCGCATAGTCGTAGTAAGTCTGACCTGTTCCCGGTGAGGGTTGGACTCCGCCAGGGCTGCCCTTTGTCACCAGTTCTGTTCATTACTTTTATGGACAGAATTTCTAGGTGCAGCCGTGGTGTGGAGTGTGTCGAGTTTGGTGGCAGGAGAATCTCGTCTCTGCTTTTTGCGGATGATGTTGTCCTCCTAGCTTCATCCAGCTCTGACCTTCAGCTCTTGCTGGGTAGGTTCGCGGCCGAGTGTGAAGCGGCTGGGATGAGGATCAGCACCTCCAAATCTGAGACCATGGTTCTCGGCTGGAAAAGGGTGGCTTCCCAACTCCGAGTCGGGGGAGAGGTACTACCTCAAGTGGAGGAGTTTAAGTATCTCGGGGTCTTGTTCACGAGTGAGGGTAGGAGGGATCGGGAGATCGACAGGCGGATTGGTTCAGCATCTGCAGTGATGCGAACGCTGAGCCGATCTGTCGTGGTGAAGAGGGAGCTGAGCCAGAAAGCCAGGCTCTCGATTTACTGGTCGATCTACGTCCCAATCCTCACCTATGGTCATGAGCTTTGGGTAATGACCGAAAGAACGAGATCACGGATACAAGCGGCCGAAATGAGTTTCCTCCGTAGGGTGGCCGGGCTCAGCCTTAGAGATAGGGTGAGGAGCTCTGACATTCGGGAGGGACTCGGAGTAGAACCGCTGCTCCTCCGGATCGAAAGGAGCCAGTTGAGGTGGTTTGGGTATCTGGTCAGGATGCCTCCTGGATGCCTACCCGGGGAGGTGTTTCGGGCATGTCCTGCTGGCAGGAGGCCCCAGGGTCGACCCAGGACACGTTGGAGAGGTTACATCTTCAATCTGGTCCGGGAACGCCTTGGGGTCCTGCCGGAGGAGCTGGTGGAGAAGGCCGGGGAGAGGACGGTCTGGAGCTCCCTAGTTGGGATGCTGCCCCCGAGACCCGGACAAGCGGAGGAAGATGACGACGACCAATCTTTGGTAAGTCAAGTTTCTCCAGGAAGTCTTTCATGACTTTGAGGCTTACCTGGTAAGATTGATGGTATAAATCTCTATAATAGTTTCTAAATTTGGTTTCACTCTCTTTAGGTTCCTTAATAATTAAATTTATTTCTATGTCTCTATTCTTATAGATTGTCCTATCTGCTTCTTGTTTTTTCATTCTTCTAGCTAGTTGTTTCGATGCTCGTGGTACTAATTCATAGTGGGACTGTTTTAAAAACCTAGTCTTTTTCTCCATTTCTGTAGTTAATAATTTATCCAAGTTATCTTTTGTTTCCTTAATTTTTGAGATGAGTGACAAGTCTTGTTACTTTTTGTGTTGTTGTAACTTAAAAAGTTCCCCCATTTCTTGTTTATAAGTTTTTTCCTTGTTTTCCTTATATGCTGCTGTTTTGGCAATCAACTTACCCCTCATAACAGCTTTTAGAGCATCCCACAAGATAGTAGGAGAAACCTCTCCATTGTCATTTTTATCTTGGTAACGTAAAATTTCTTTCTTTAGCTCTTCAATCCTGGATT
Source organism: Nothobranchius kuhntae (assembly GCA_006942095.1). NCBI lineage: Eukaryota > Metazoa > Chordata > Actinopteri > Cyprinodontiformes > Nothobranchiidae > Nothobranchius > Nothobranchius kuhntae. The sequence continues at coordinate 192,923 of SSNQ01000513.1, read as the reverse complement.
TACTATTAAAGAGCAAGTAATGTCTAAATTAACTTATTTTTTAGCTCCCCGGTGCTACCTCGACCTTGCAGCAAAGTAGCACCGTAGTTTTACGAAGAGGCTGGAGTTGCGGGAAAGTTTTCCTAATACTTCCTTGATTGTTGGCTGGAAAGGAGGAACAACCACCGGCTTCTTCTCTTCATCCAACCCGGAATGTGAAAGGTGCTGTCGCATGTTTGGAGTGTTGATGTTGTATTTTATCTTAGATTTACATAACTTTCCTTTAATCCTCTTGAAAAGTAAATCCCACGCTTAGTGGCTGATCTAATAAAAAAGCTTCTACATTTGCGTTTTGTATTTTTCTGCTGGTCCATTGCCTTAAGTGACCAGGTGGAACGTATAACTTTTACGTTCCTACCACACTTTGCGGCTGTTTTGGGCATTTAATTTTTTTTTAATTTTATTTGACAATTTAACATTTATGAATCTACAGTATTTAGAGTCGGCACGTGTCACATCGCGATGCATCGATTAAATGGTGAATCGGCACACCCCTAATTCAAACAGCTCTATATTCTCACCTTTTTTACCTGGATGATGCCTGCCTGGAGCACCAAAATACTCCAAGGAAGATGTCAGTTTCATTCTAGCAGCACCTCTCCCTCCTCTGACCACCTCATCATGACATTTTCATAACATGTACTTTCATAACTGAATTTTTCATTGCCTCTTCTGGCATGTGGTAACAGGCCACTGATAAACACCCTTGTTTTCAGAGTTGAGTGATTTCTGCAAACAGTAAAGTCCTGCTTCAGCATCTCAGACATGCTTTTTCCTCAACACCATTTGCACCAACATAATTTATGAGTTGATTAGCAGCTGGGTGATTAGCAAGTATTGTTGGGATTCTCACTCTCATGTCAGCAACCTTATCCTTAGGAAAATGACATGTTGTAGTATTTATTTTATTTGCGTTCACATTCTTGACATGAAAATCAGCCACTATCAAAGTTTGAGGCTCAGCCTCAGAGTTTTTCTTCTTTCCTTTTAGTGATTTAGTGATATTACTTTTATTCATGATGGTAGCACTGGATCAGTGATCTCTCGGTGTGAGGCTGGGATTGAAGGTTGTCCTCTTGCTCCCCAAGGACCTCATTTACTCTTTAAAATTGAACCAATAGTATTCCAAGGAGGCCTGCCCACAGATTTGTTAAGAGGCAAAGAGCCCTCTGGCCTCTTTGTTGAAGCATTGCTGCTGCTAACTAACTGAGGGCCACCATTGACCATTACCACATTATCCGGTGATTTGTGTAGATGAGAGGGCGTCTGTAAATTAAACTTAACTTTGTTACCATTGATTTCATTTTGGTAGAACCTTAATGTATAGTGCTTTAAAGTCATCTTTTCTTATGTGAGAATGGGGGTAATAAAGCTACCTGAACAAACTTGTTCTGAAGATTGTTGTGAACCTTAGTTTCAGCCTGGGTGTGAGTCAGCTTGGGGTTAGAATGACCCATGATTACATGAGGTATTGGAATTTGTGTGAGTGTAGCCGAGATTGTACAACTGGTTGTGCAAGTCGGTGTGACCAAGGTTATACACTTGTTTTGCAAGTTGTGACATCAATAAGAGGCTGTGCAGGAGACCAGAACTTTGGAGAAGGTGACTGGCTTGGCTGGTGTGCTTGTCTCTCCCAATCTCAGTTGCTGTGTCTGGTGTTTCCCTTACTCTGCTGTTAACTGCAGTGTTGTACACAAACGCACTCATTGAACAATCATTCGTGAACTAGATTTTTGTTTTTGTGAACGTGAACTTAACTTGTTCGTATTTTGCCTGACAATCATTAAAATCCAAGGGATTTATAAGAGTCCAGATGTCACTGAGCAAAATAACTTTGGCAGGAAAAAGTGAAAAATCGAAATCAATAGAAGGGATCTTGCATCTTGATCTATGGGAGAGGGGTGGGAAGTTGACTACTGTGGGGTAATTTTGTAATCTTGTACAGCACTTTGGGCTGCACTTGCTGTATGGAAAGTAAATTGTAAAACAATGGTAAATGGTACATAGTGCATTTGTATAGTGTATTCATTAAAATTGACAGTAGAAACGGGCCGTACGTTTGTCTTTTTGAACAAAATCAGCTGAGATGGCAAACTGGAGCATTGCAGCGCTCCAGGAGCTTATTTCCATTAGAGCTGGAGTTCAGATCACCAGAGACGACACGGGGATTGTGGAGGACAGACACCTTTAGGAGCGGCTTGTTTAGGAGCGGCTCCAATCGCAATAAAAAGCAAGTTATGTCCAAGATAAACAAAAGTCTGCAGCAGAGCAGAAACCGCCCCATATCCCCTTTAGACAAGACAAGACAGCTTTAGATATGAAGCACATTTCCTACACAAAGGCAACTCAATGTGCTGTACAGCAGTAAGAACAGACAAGACAAACAAACACAAATGAACAACGGATTAACATATGCTAAAGCTATAAGACTAACATATCAATAAAATACAGAGAAGTGCTATTCAGTAAAAGTGGTCAGCCACAAATTACTGAATAAGTAAAACCAAAAATTAAGCTGAAGGCGCCAGGAGACTAAAACTAAGGCAGTAAAATGGGTACAATGAACCAAAAGAGTTCAAATGAAGGCAACTAGATTTCTTTGGTTTCTTGAAGACATTTCGCTTCTCATTGTCTCACGGTCTATCACTGCCTCAGTGCCAGAATTGAGCATCAAGGCCTGCAGTGTGAATGTAGCCTTACTGTATTGTTAAACACAGCTGATGTAGTTGTCCGACTAAAATCAGAGGTGTTCAAGTGGTAGGTTCAGCCTTAAGCACATTAGAGTCAACAAGAGCATCTGAAATGCAAAATATTTCTGTCAGTTTTTGGTAAGCTGGATTTAATTTGTGCTAGCACCCCCATTAGCAATGCAAACGATGGTAGCCCTGTGTAGAATTTCACTTCTGGGTTGTCTTTGAGGAAATCTTCATCTAACGTCTTTTTTGCCAGTTCCTGTTTCAAATTTTGGTTCTCTTCCTGCAGGCACTCAATTTCTTTTAACCTTAACAAACACATTCTACACTCCTGCTGCTCTAATAATGGCCGGTCTCTTATTGTGGCCGGGTGGAATGTGGTATCAAGCAAGTACGGGGGGCGGTTGTGTCATCGTCTCACTTTTGATTTGCCAGTGATAGACCGCGAGGGTAACTTTAACCGTGCGGAGACGAAGAGGAGGCGAAAATTTGATATCAAAAGAGAGTGAGTCAGGTTTAAAAGTTTAAAGATATATTACTAAACAAATTAAACTAGACTTCAACACTAGGTGTAAGGTGTAACGAAGGTGAGGTAAGACTGAACCAGCAGATCCGAAGAAACGATTAGTTCTGATGGGAGTGAAGGTGGTTTTGCGCTAGGCTTGATTTGGAGATTCATAACACACATTGAGACGCCGTTCTGCCGGCCTACGTTCCCTTTGCGGAAGTCCCCGTTAGATCAGGAATGTCGAGGTCCAGCTTGACCTTGATAGACACTTGTTTATTATTAGTTTGGGTAAGAATGGGCCATATGGCCTAAAATCTGTATGATAATATATTCTATTCTATTTATATTTGTAAAATAGACAGTTTTTTTACATTCTTAAATGTCAGATGAACTCCAGCAGAAGGATTTCACCGACATGCTCCCTAATCCACGCGCTCTGCACTGCAGCAGCAGCAGCCTCTGTGATAGGAGACCAGAGGTTCCATCGCTCAAAAGGAATGCAATTATTGGTATTATGTTACGTTTGATTGAGTTAAAGACAGAATGTTTGTTTTTCGGTTCGTTATTAATTGTGTTGGACCATTCCTGGAAGCCGGACGGATTGGCCAGCCTTCCTGTTAAGAATGGAGAATGTCAATTATATTTAATTACTGTGTTTGCTTAAATTATGAGTTAATCCTTAAGATATGATTTGAGAGTATGCACTCACCTCTTCCCAGTTTGTCTCCTTAGCAGGGCAGGGCAGCAAAGGAGATTCAAACCCAAAGTGCTGCTTAAAAGCTCTTGGAGCCTCCCATTTGGAGAAGGAGGGGTGAGGCTTAGAGAAGTAATGTTAAATTTGGTTAACTTTGTTGAATGACTTTAGATTAGTTTAAGTTTAATGATTTGTATTTATGTAAATATTTACTGGTACCATTTTAATGTCTTTGGTGTTAGGTTTATGTAAATATTGTTTGTTTTTTGTTTTTTGATAACCCTTTTCTTGATTTCTTCCCGTAATCACAAAGGTTATAAAGGCAGCAAGCTGTTGTAGAGAGATGTTGGTTGTTTCTGGGTTCATGTGACATGGTGCATCAATAAAGCAAACTCAACCTTACTTCATTGCTTCCTCTCTGAACTGGAGCCTCAGCCGGTCAAAGGCTGACACTCTCATCCATGCACAGTTGGTCTAAATAGATAACTGATATATCTACTGTAATGTCCAGAAATGGTCAGTTTTCATGTACAGTTTGACCCCCTTCAGTATCTGGTCTACATGGAGACGGGAGTCTGCATGTGTTGCCTTTAATCAGCCGGATCCTGCTATTCCATCAGCTGGAGCCCGGACTCTCTGCAGCTCGGAGCACATGATAACAAAGTGTCAACAAACTGTTCCCTTCTCAAGGGCCTTCTGTGCCAAGCCTGCCTCGTTATCTGGGCCGGACTGGACTGTTATGAGTGGCTGTTTTCAGCTTACATGAGTTAATCATTCATGTAATGAAATTAACAAATGTTATATGGATAATAAGAATGTTTTGATTGATCTGTGCTTGAATTACTGAAATGAAATGAATTATTACATTGAATGATTTATATATATGGTAATCAGTAATGTTTGATACGACAAGGCAATCATCACCCGCACTCAGACACAAGGACAAGTTAAAGTTAAGTTAAACGTACGACATGTAGATATTTCTTTACCCCAAATCAGAGCATCCAGTTTCTCAAAGAAGGCGTGATGTTCTGAGGTTTCCTTGGCAACATCCCTTAACATGGCACGTTCCGATTGGACAAGAATTCATAACATGAGAATATTAAAACAGAATCACTAGGTGATTCAGCAGTCGCATTCTGGCATCCTGGGAGATTCAGCCTCAGTTCTAGAGAAAGCTACGGAACGGCCGTCCGGAGCGAAGCCTCTTTAACCCTGAGCATTTTTGGCAAGCTGCCAAAACCCTGCTAAAAGCTGCCTACCGCTGACACAGCAAATGGTTCCTGCAGAACAACGCTGATATTGTTCCGACTCCCTAAGAGTCCTTCTAGACGCAAACGGTTCCATCCACCTGTTGTGACCCGGAAAACATCTCTGGACTGCAGAGTCGGTGCTATGGTATTCTACAACCTCAGTGTCAGAGGTCATCCGACCTCTCTGACCTTCGGATCCATGAAGAGGGTCTTCCAAAGGGTGAGGAAGGCACACAGATAGCATCTGATGCCTTTTTGATAAGAATCAACTCCATAGCTTAACGCAAACCAAATTCTTCCCTTTTTCATCCAGAACTCAGCTCTTCTAGATACGAAAGTTCTGATAACATCATATTCACACATAGGCACCATACATCACATCTCATCCGCCTAGATCCATCCATCACAGTAAATATTAGTTAACTTGTCATGTTTTAATTGTTTGGAAAATAAATTCTTACTTTTTAGAAACTTGACTCTTTCCTTGAATCAAGACGAACTGTGTACAATACCTGAATAAACAAAGAATCCTAGAATCTTAGTTAGTTAGTTTTTTTTTCAAACAAAGAAAACATGCATAATTAAAAAAACAGAAAAATATATATATAATCATTATCCTTTTTTAATCTTCTGATCAAACACTGTAAAGACCAAGCAGGTTGATCTTCTATATTCATATAGAGTATCACAGCTTATTGGTCATAAGTAAAGGTAATATATTAAGCTCTTAAAGCACTTAATTTACCAACTCTACACTACCATATATGACCGTGCATTACTTTATTTGAGTATTCATTAAGCATAAAACATCTCAGCACAATGTTTTTTTTTTTTACCTGGATGAGTGCTGTCATCATCTGTGTAATGAAATCTAAAATTCTCCTCGTAGCCCCTGTAATGCGCTCACGGACCACTAGGGGTATGCATACCCCTGGTTGGGAATCACTGGTTTACAGGATGAAAGCAACCTCCAAGAAACCCTCAAATCAGTTACTTCTACCAGACATCATCAGTGCACTTGGGAGTTTAGCAGGGCAACTTTCATCCATCTGTATGAACGTTGGCCAGAATGAGCCTTTTTCTCTAGCAGTATAGCTCAAATGTAGCTGCTGCACTCACTGGCAATCTTCTTTCAACCTAATCATTCACCTCCACCCAGTAGTAAAAGAACCACCTGTTCTACAATTACCATCTAATTGACACTGACTGCATGTTATCTCCCAGCAAGGGTCTGTTAATGAACAAACTGCAGTTGGACCACTTACCATGCTAAAAGTTAGTTTGCTACTCAGAGAAGTGGAGGCCAGGGCTTTCATCATCACAGAGGCATCCTGCCAAGATATCAGTGAATAATTCACCACCTTCTGCAGCGATCAGCTGTTACAAATCCTTTGCCTTTTCAACACTTTGATGTCAACCTTCAACAAGCCATGTCCACATTAGTATTTCTCTGCAAAATAGTAAACATTTATGTAAAATATATAAATAGTTGATCGATTTCCATGATGTTGAGAAATTGTGCAATCTATCAAATTAACATTTTAATCGGCAAGAATGTCATCACCCTTATTTTATTGTGGAAACTATTTTATTTTGAAGTTGTGAGAACGTTTTTCAAACAGACGTGCAGCACGAATACCTTTTGGGTTGAATTGTACGCACACTAGTCAGAACACACACTACAAAATGTTTAAAAAGCTGTGAGGGAAAATTAAATATGTGGTTGTAAATGTATATAATTACAATGTCACCACGGAGCCATATGCTTGTTGGCAGCATAATGAAGACAAGGTAGAGATGGAGGGAAGAGAGAGAGAGGAAACAGAGCTAGACACAAAGCTGTGTTACTGGGGGCAGTAGCTGCAAACATCTCTCCATGTAGAGACACGTGACCTCACTGATAATAGCTCACATTATTGTGTTTGAACACAGTGAACACAGAGATCCAGTGGTGCTCTAGTCCGTGGATTTGGGAAGTGCTTTGCTTCTTGGGGCACTTTTTTCAAACAATTGACAGGAAATCCTCAAAGTCCAGGGCAATTCCCTCCCCTAAAATGTCTCGGTGGCAGACTTTAGTGTTCCTGTTTCTTTACATTATAAAATAACTGGTTTGGAATGCCTCATTAATAGCTATTGATTTGGCATATTTCACATCACAAATAATGGATTAAACATAGTGAAGGTACAATGCTAATCAGTGGACACCACTCATTTTTATTGCTGCACACACCATAGAGGTAATCCAGGGAAATGTTTAGAGATGTGTGCATTGGTTATTTTATATGAACAGCCACTAATATAGCCTACAAAATACATAGCCCTCCACCTCTCCACAGGATGCAACAAGGTTTGAGTCGGACTACAATACAAAAATTTAGTAATAAGTTATAAACTTTGTAACATTATAACGACAACTGGAACGCCTTTCTAAGAAAACTGGTCTCACTGTCCATAGCTAAATCTACAAACATCATACTGCGATGTACAAAACAGCTTGCAACACTGTTCTAAGTTCTACCCCCGACATAATCCAATCCAACTCATCCAACCCCCGCACCTTACTTTCCATTTTCAGCAAACTATCCTGATCTAAGGATAACATTTCAACCACCTTCACATCACACAAATGCCATGATTTCTTGACCCATTTCCAATCAAAAATCGCGTCAGTTCACAGTCAGATCGCTTCCTCTCTGTCTACTGACTTTACAGCGGAACCCAAACTTAACCCACCACTTCTCCACCTTCACAACTCTCACCCCACCTGAATTAACCAAGCTCCTCTCATCCATGAAATTCACTACCTGTAATTTAGACCCAACCGTCTCTCCCCTCATCAAAACCTGTCTTCCCTCTCTCTTCCCTCTCATTATCAGTATCATAAACACCTCCCTAACCACTGCATCTGTCCCACCTTCACTCAAACTGGCCTCCATTACTCCCATTCTGAAAAAACCCGGTCTGAACCCCAGACTCTATCGATAGTTTCGGACCCATCTCTAACCTCCCACTACTCTCAAAGATCCTGGAATGCTCAGTCACCCCTCAACTACAGCAATACTTACAATACTGCCAACTCTTTGAAACTTTCCAATCTGGCTTCCGTGCTCATCATAGCACTGAAACTGCCTTAGTGAAAGTAACCAACGATCTCTGGTTCCCTCACCATTCTCCTCCTTGACCTCAGCTCAGCTTTTGATACCATCGACCATGCCATCCTCCTTAACCGTCTTCAATCATCTATTGGCATTACAGGCCCAGTACTCAACTGGTTCACTTCTTACCTCTCCGACCGCCACCACTATGTCCCTGTCAACAACTGCACCTCACACACTGCCCCTGTCACCCACTGTATTCCCCAGGGCTCTGTGTTGGGGCCACTCGTCTTCATCCTTTACATGTTCCCCCTTGGTCATATGATTGGCCAATACGGTCTCCAATTTCATTGCTAAGCTGATGACACACAACTCTACATCTCCAGCAAATCAATCACCCCAGCCATTCTTTCCATGATCTCAGGAAGCCTCTCTGACATAAAACATCAGATGGACACCAACTTCCTCAAATTGAACTGCGCCTAAACAGAACTAATTATAACTGGTCCCAAATATCTCCTACCCTCAGTTCAAAATATTTCCCTACAAATCAATGGTCTCACAGTGACTTCCTCCTCTACAGTTTGTAATCTCTGCGTCATCTTTGACCCTGTTGGGTATTTTTAAATCCTGAAACTTAACCCTGAAATGAACCACATACAGGAGAGGAGTCAGTAGGTTTTACGCTGCAAGGAGACAGCGGAGAGATAGGCCAGAAGCCTGTCCAAGGCCCCGTCCGATCAACTCTGGCGGTGTCTCCCCTGAACACAGCGGTTTTATTGAACACAGGGGAAGAAGGACAAAGAACCATTCATCACTGTTTACAGTAAACCAATTACAGCGTTTCTAAGGTGGGACCTTCTAAAAAGGAAGTCTCAAGTTACAGAGTTGCCTGCTGAAAGCCTAAAACTGCTGAGTCATTCAGAAACTATGGACTCCTGTTGCCAGGCAGATTTTTCTACCAACTCCCACAGATAAACATCAGGCTGTATTCCAGAGCTCAAGAGGAAGAGCTCTGTGGCTTACTTCACAATCAGATGATTAACATGTGATTACTCAAGAAGGAAAATTAACATTAAAAGAGTAATACATTAAAATCCCTAACAGACTCCTCCCTTTCCTTCAGGTCCCACATCAACAACATCACCAGGGTATCGTTCTTCCACCTCCGAAATATTGCCCGTAACCTCCTCCTCCTATCATCCAACTTGCCTGTCTCCAGCCAGTCAGACATCCCATCCTCCTCTGATCCAACATTTTCCTGTCACACGCCAGCTCTTTTGTCCTCTAACGCAGTCATGGACTCTTCTGGTTCTATAAATCTGTCTTCAACCAAGTCAGGAGATGCTGCTCCCCCATTTACCTCCCCCTCCCACCTATCTGTCTCTAGAAGTCAGGTGAAGAGGCAGCTGGAGAGACTGAACAGGAACAAGGCTGCAGGTCCAGATGGTGTCAGCCCCAGAGTACTGAAGGCATGTGCAGAGCAGCTCTGTGGGATTCTGCAGCACCTCTTCAACCTCAGCCTGGCCCAGGAGAAGGTTCCAGTCCCGTGGAAGACATCCTGCCTTCTTCCAGTTCCAAAGAAAACTCGCCCATCAGTCAATGATGACTACAGACCGGTTGCCCTGACATCCCACATCATGAAGGTCCTGGAGAGACTCCTGTTGGTCCACCTAAACAAGCTAACTAGGACATATCAGGACCCGCTGCAGTTTGCTTATTGCCATGGAGTTGGAGTTGAAGATGCCATCATCCAGCTGCTTCAACCAATCCACTGTCATCTGGACAAAGCAGGCAGCACTGTGAGGGTCATGTTCTTTGATTTCTCCAGTGCATTTAACACAATCCAGCCTGGTGTACTTTGCCAGAAACTCCAGAAGACACAGGTGGGGGCCTCAACTATCGCCTGGATTAAAGACTACCTGACAAACAGACCACAGTTTGTGAGGCTGAAGAACTGCACATCAAACCAGGCGATCAGTAACATTGGAGCACCACAGGGGACTGTACTCTCACCATTCCTTTTCATCCTGTACACCTCAGACTTCCAGTACAAATCAGAGACCTGCCATCTACAGAAATACTCAGATGACTCTGCAGTTGTCGGGTGTATCAGAGATGGACAGGAAGCTGAGTACAGAGAGCTGGTGGAGCGCTTTGTGGCATGGTGTGGAAACAATCATCTGACCTTGAACGTGAACAAAACAAAGGAGATGATTTTAGACTTCAGAAGAAACAGGGTGGAGTCAAACACTGTTTCCATCATGGGAGAGGAAGTGGAGGTGGTTGAGGAATACAAACACCTTGGAGTTCACCTGGACAACAGACTGGACTGGAGAAAGAACAGCGAAGCCGTTTACAAGAAGGGACACAGCAGACTGCACTTCTTGAGGACGCTTAGGTCCTTCAATGTCTGTAGCAAGATGCTGCAGATCTTCTACAAGTCAGTTGTTGAGAGTGTAATCTCTTCAGCCATCGTCTGTTGGGGTAGCAGCATCAGAAGCAGGGACCTGAAATGGCCCAACAGCCTAATAGAAAAGGCTGGTTCTGTTCTGGGGATGACTGTGGAACCACTGGAGGAGATCATGCAAAGAAGGATTCTCAAGAGAATCAAGAAAATGATGGACAACCCTGAGTATTCTCTTCACAAGACTGTCCGACAACAGAAGAGTGTCTTCAGTCAGAGGCTTCTTCAGTTTCGCAGCAACACTGACCGCTACTGGAGATCCTTCCTGGGGGGTTAGAGCAACGTGTTCCTGCGGTGTCCGTGAGGGCGCACCGGGTTGGTTTGGGTTCCTCCTACGTCCGTCACAGTGGTGGGTGGGGTTTGAGCGGGTGTGCTTTACTGACTTCCGGGGAGGTTTGTTACCGGAAGACAAGATGAATGGCTCTCTACAGGGACTCGGCTCTCATTGTTCACTTTGAAAACTCGGTCAAAAGATTTGATTCGTTCGTGAACGTCACATCACCAATTTGCATCCACCTGTGTTGAGATTTGAAGAAGCTCTGTTTGTAAGTTTATATTTCATATTTTATGTTAGTGGATCAGGATTTATGTATATATTGTGACTCCTAACTTTACATTTGAGTACATTTATAGATGATTGCTTTAGCCTCATAATGTGTAAACTTAAATATTAATGGCACAACAACAATATGTTTATGTTTTATTTACAGTTTCACAAATGTAGGGTTTGGCAAATTGAGTGCTTTAAGAGCTCAATATATATATTACCTCTACTTATAACCAATAAGCTGTGATACTCTATCTAAATATAGAATATCAACCCTGCTTGGTCTTTACGGTGTTTAATCAGAAGAGTCTAAGATTCTTTATTTGTTAGGGGATTGTACACACTTCGTTTTGATTCAGAAAGGAGTTTATACATGTAAGAATTTATTTTACCAACAATTAAAACATGACAAGTTAACTAACATTTACTGTGATGGATGGAACTAAATGCGATGTATGAACCTGTGTGTCAATGCGATGTTATCAGAACTTCCGTATCTAGGAGAGCTGAGTTCTGGATGTAAAAAATTTGGTTTGCGTTAAGCTATGATGTTGATTATTATCAAAACACATCAGATGCTGTCTGTGTGTCTACTTCACCCATTTTCAGAGAGCCTCTTGGTAGATCCGAAGGTCAGAGAGGTCGGATGACATCTGGCACCGAAGGTTCAGTAGACTGACCACATCACCGACTTCTTCAGTCCAGAGATGTCTCGGGTCACGACAGATGGATGGACCCGCGCGTCTGGGACTCTGAAGGAGTTGCAACAAGGTCAGCTTGTTCTACAGGAACTGTTGCGGTATCAGCTTCGCAGGTGCAAAAAGGTTTTGACGACGTGTCAAAAGCTTTGATGGGTTAAAGAAGGTTTTGCTTCAGATGGCCGGTCTGAAGATTTCTCTAGAACTGAGAGATCACCTGAGAGTGATCCAGTTTTGATGTTCTCATGTTATGATTTGTGTAGCCAACCAGAGGTTGACAAGTTTGAGGAATGTTTACCAAGAATCTCATGGGCCATTCCCACCTGTACCGGGTCGGCCCAGGCCGGGTAGCCCAAGTCGGCCCCAGCCTGGCCCGGTTGATTCCACACATCCTTGTCTTAAGCCCATGTGGGCTGATTCTACCCACCAATCAGAGGCTTGCTCTAATGGGAGGTGTGAATTTGCTGTCAGCAGTGGGTGTGTTGGCCCTGGTCGGCCTGAAGCAGACCCCTCGAGAAGAGGGCTGAGAATGAGCCTTGGTTGGCCCGGAAAAATACCAGGCCACTCAGATATGTAAACAACCTATGCTACCCTGCCCGGGCCGACCCGGTACAGATGGGAATGGCCCATCAGAAACACGCCTTCCTTGATACCAGACGCTCTGATCTGGGGTAAAGGGCTATCTATGTGTCATGGGTTTAACTTAACCTTACTTTGTTCTTGTGTGAGTGCAAATGGTGATGACCTTGTCATGTAAACATGCTGAAACATATTTCAAACACTGTAATCATAACATAACATTCATTTCAAACTTCAATCATTGAGAACAGATTAATGAAACATTTTATTATATTATAATAATTTTACGTAGCAATAAACAAACATTGACTTAATGATTATCTAGCTTATAAGTTGTAGAAGTTCATATCTGATTTAGGAAATTCGGGCTGCGAGTGTTCCTTGATGAACATGAACCCACTCTGTCTGCAGACTGGATCTCCTGGCATGAAGAATCCTGAAAGATTGGACCTTGAGGAGAGAACATCATTGTTGACATTTCGTTATCATGTGTTCAGAGCTGCAGAGACTCTGAACTCGTACTGATGGGATGAAGGCAGACCAATTTAAAGGGGACCCATTCAGTCTCGAGTCTCCTTTTTGACCAGATGTTGAATGGTCAAACTGTACCTAAAAACTGACCATTGCCGGGCGTTACACAAATTTGTTGTGGAAACATTGTTAGAAAGCGTGGAGGACCCGAGCTTGGAAGGATGAGACCACCCACGGGGAGTAAGATGGGATTATATACATACGTGTGTGTGTGTGTGTGTGTGTGTGTGTGTGTGTGTGTGTGTGTGTGTGTGTGTGTGTGTGTGTGTGTGTGTGTGTGTGTGTGTGTGTGTGTGTGTGTGTGTGTGTGTGTGTGTTAAAATGATTGTTTTCCCATTAAACACTTTCTCACATTTCTACAGGAACGAAGGTTTGATAGCATCACATCTGTCTGTGAATAGTGGTGAACACCTCATAAACCAGAGCCCAGCTCTCAGATAAATCAGCACCTAAATGTCAATATGGCCTTTGGAACACTGTATTTATAGCTCAGCAGCAACACAGAACCCACTCTGTCTGCAGACTGGATCTCCTGCCTTCGTTCTCCCTGTACTTCTGTCGCCGCACGTGTTCACACCAAGGTACAGTTCTTACCTAAACAAAAGTATCCTAGTCAATACATCTGCTTTGGTTTTCACTAAGGTGTCATCTTAGACAACCAAGGCTACGGTTTGAATCATTCATGTTTTGATTTAAAAACAATTATTACTGTTAAAAAGATTTCTTGTCTGCCTTGAACAGACCTAATACTCATCTCCCTTCTTCTCCTGTTGACAGCGGTTCTTATTAGATCATGTAATTTGTTCTGAGGGAAGCTTCAACCTCTGTTGTCATGCACAAGTCTTCTCACAAGCTGCCAACCAGTGGTGGCGTTGGGCCCAGCTACTTGGGCTGAAGCCCCGGATGTTTCTTCATAAGCCCCGGATCTAAATCACGGAAGTAACATGCAGTACCAAAGTCCAACAGAGAGGGAGCAGCTGGCAGTAGTTTGTATACAGCCTGCCTGAGCCTCCACCACTGAAGAAGAAGCCCTTCAGCAGCCGGCTTCTTCTACACTCTCTGCCTGAAAGGCATGAGTGAAGATGGACATAAGGACGTTTTTTAGACCAAAGTACGGCGACAGAACCCCAGCTTGGATGAGACTGGTGTTGACTCAGGTTTGTGAGTCTTATTTGAAAATATTTGTTGTGCTGCTGGTTTGCCTAAAGTTAGCTTACTATCAGGTAAAGTTGATGGAGAAAGAAAGGGAATATTTACTATCATCTCACACTAAACACTAACAGGAACAATACTCTGCCCTGAAAATGCTTAATATGTAGCTTCAGATTAAAAATTATGTGGTACAAGACATATATATATATGTTGACTAGTGCGTGTCACGTGTGTGCGCGCGCGCGTGTGTGTGTGTGTGTGTGTGTGTGTGTGTGTTAAGCCCCGGATATTCTTCAGTCCTAAACCCGCCCCTGCTGTCGACTGACTCAGATAATAGCAAATTCCTTCAGGGCCACATAAATAGATGCTGCATAATTAGGTTAAAGTTTGTGGCAGCAAAATCAGAGACAAGACCCATGGGGATTTGTTCAAACTGATTATAAAGAAATGTTGTTCGGACTAGTCTAAGCATGAGAGGGATCCAATCAGAAAAGATGGAATAGTAACTTCTTCATGGAAATTCACAGAGATTACCAGACACACAGGAACACCAACTTTTGTCAGGGAAAGCTGCGACAGTAGAAAGAGTTAAAGATCGGTAGAGGGCATTTACAAACACCGGCTGTTTTTTAAAACATCATTCCAAACTAGGACATCTTTAGCGGGACTAATGATGAGCTGTTTTACAGAACCTCACATGCTCTTACTTTGAAAACTCTATTGTTCTCGTGCTCTGTAGTGTGTGATGTTTAAACAAAAGGAAGCTAAAAAAAAGCAAAAAACTGGATGGATCAAAAATTCATATCAGTAATGGGCTCAATATTTATGACTGGACTATTATGAAATGCAACCCTAAATAAAAAAATAACAACAACAACAAAAACAGATGACATGAAGAAAACACAAACAGTTTAAACTTATTATTATGTTGCTCTTTCCACATTCATTTATGCAAATGAATTTTAGTTAGCACAAAAAATGACTGCGGAAAGAGCATCACTTTTGAACTATAATTCAGTTTTATTTCTGGAGATCATCTCATAGTGAGGGTATCTTTTACAGTTCTGCAGCCCAGTGAAGAAGTTTCACTCATTCTCATTTTAAATCCTTTTAACTGCAATATAAAACTCACCAAATCGCCAAGCTGATTACGAGCTTCACTTACTGTTATGAAGCCTTTTTTTTTATTTATGCAACATTAGAGTGGACGGCTGATGACAGAAGGGGAATATGTCAAGGAGTGGATGTGCTGCCAATAATAAACAGCTGGTTATGCACACATCAGCCCACAGCTCTAATCCCTAACTGCAAGCGGATTTAAAGGTTAGTAAAGGTCATGGCCTTTGTGTACTGAAAACAAATGATCCCTACGTGTCAGACCACACACATTTTGAGGACTCCTTAAAGTAGCTTTCCAGAGTTTTCTACTTTCAAAAATTATGTATGGTTTTTCAGAAATCCGTAAAAGTGATTATCTTATCATGTACTGTGATATAATATAAGCAATACGTCTTATTTATTTATTTTTTTGCTAAGCACGTTCCCTGCCCGGCAGAGCTCTGTCCAATAGGAAACTGAGCTCTGACCAGAACTAACCAATAGCGTTAGACTACTGCTAAGATGCTTCAAATTTAAGGAATACCTCGGCTGATGCAGAGTTGATGAACTTTTCGCGAACAAGTAAGTATCTAAAATATAAATATATGAAAACACAGCATGACATGAGTATAATACTCGTAACATAACGTGTTTTAGCGCTGTTTGTCGGCTACAGAAGCACATTTATAAACAGAAACGTGAAGTCGCCATCTTAAAAAAACAGAGCGACAGACTTTTAGTGTGATATGCTTGTCAGCCACTAGATGGTGCCATCGGATAAGAGAAATACTCTAAGAAGAGACTTTAAAGGAAAATCAGGCCAACAACTCAAAATATAGAAATACAAAAGACAGGGGCGGCGTTAGGCCCGGCTACTTGGGCTGAAGCCCCGGATGTTTCATGGAAAGCCCCGGATCTAAATCGCGGAAGTAACATGCAGTACCAAAGTCCAACAGAGAGGGAGCAGCTGGCAGTAGTTTGTATACAGCCTGCCTGAGCCTCCACCACTGAAGAAGAAGCCCTTCAGCAGCCGGCTTCTTCTACACTCTCTGCCTGAAAGGCATGAGTGAAGATGGACATAAGGACGTTTTTTAGACCAAAGTACGGCGACAGAACCCCAGCTTGGATGAGACTGGTGTTGACTCAGGTTTGTGAGTCTTATTTCAAAATATTTGTTGTGCTGCTGGTTTGCCTAAAGTTAGCTTACTATCAGGTAAAGTTGTTGGAGAAAGAAAGGGAATATTTACTATCATCTCACACTAAACACTAACAGGAACAATACTCTGTCCTGAAAACGCTTAATATGTAGCTTCAGATTAAAAATTATGTGGTACAAGACATATATGATGTTGACTAGTGCGTGTCACGTGTGTGTGCGTGTGTGCGCACGTGTGTTAAGCCCCGGATGTTCTTCAGTCCTTAATCCGCCCCTGCAAAAGCACATATATTTATATAGTTTCACAACTTAATTTCAGTAATGAAATGTAGACTGAGACACCATCTAAAGGCTCAGAAACCCTTTGCAGGTGTTTAGTTTGACACTTTGAGTCTAGATTACTGAACCTTTTCACAATTTAGCAAACCCTTGTTTACCACTGGAGTTGTATTATAGAAATAACCTGAAACAGGCAAAGTCTGTTAAGTAATCAGCTTTATTTTTTATAATTATTATAGATCGTAGATTGTATCTTACACAGCTATGATTGGGGTCACACGCACACACACAAAAAAAAAACACCAGAACTATTTGATTTTGTTCGCGTTTCCTTGTCCTGTATAAAACGACGCAGGAGATGCTGATTACAAATGCGTTGACACAGCTGCTCTCCTCTCCTCCGCAGACGAGCACACCCCAGCGCACCGCCACAATAACTCAAGGCTGAAAAACCCTCACTTCACACTTAATACACTTTTCTCAGACAGACATTAATATTTTCACACTTTTATCTCTTTTTTAAATTCAAACATTTGTACCTTTAGACGCAGAACTAAATTCACTGTAAAAAAAAAAAGCATGCAAAATTGCACGCTAAAAAATCTGCTAAGCTGCGAGGTTGTGAAAGGTCAGCCACATTATAGTGAGGGTCCACTGTTGGGTATTACCTTAGGGAAAGTTTAATGCACATGGGGTTATAGTAATCAATCAGTCAACACCAATACCAATCATAAACAATCAATTCAGACTTTGCAAAGTGGAGCTGATAAGAATACACACCAAACAAGGGTCTCAGTTCACTCTCATCGGACCGGGAGTCCTCCGACAGCATTTAGTTAGATTAACACACACACACATTTAACATTCCTTAGACTCTCAGGCGGGAAAGCCGTGAAGGGAGTCTAAACTTCTAAAACTCCAGGTGCACCCTAACTCAACAAAGCAATTGCTAGACTTTCTCAAGGGAGTTTTACTGATAAAGGTCGGTTCTGAGGCAAGGTCACTCGTCCCTGCAGGAACTAGTGGAGATGGGTATCTGTCAACAGGATGAAGCTGCGTTTTAAAAGACACCAGATGTTTAACAGTCAAGACGTTAATATTAGTTCATTAATAATAGTTTTTCCTTAACAACCACTGTATTCTAATTGCCTGAGATTTTGAATCTGGGGTTTTCATAAGCTGTAAACCAAAATCCGCACAGTTATTAAAGGCTTGACATATCTGGTTTTGCATCTAACGAGTCTTTCTGGTATATTAGTTTCACCTTTTAACCCTCTGGAGGCAGGCGTGGCAGATTAGCAACGTTAAAACCTACCTACCTGGTTAATCCACATACGTGTTTCATGAGCATTTTTAACTCAGAAGTTCCGCTGAAGGACTTAGTTGTTTGTCCTTTTATCCAAACTTATTTTGAGCCCGAGAGGGTTAAGTTGAATAACTGAAATAAATGAAGTCTTACACCATATTCTAATATTTACCATGTATTTCATTGATTTTTGCGTGTGAAGAAGTCCAGGTAACACTTCTGTGTTTGTTCTGCCCAACTCCACTCATGCAGGAGCTGCGCCAGGTCCCACAGATGGTTTGCCTGAAGCAAAAAAACGAATAGAAATGCTGCTTTTGCCACCCTGAGTGCCAAAGTCAACTGAGGAGATTTATCATGCGTATGTGATCAACATGAGGAGTGTGCTGAGTGTAACATCTCTTGTTAAACAAACGTTTTTACAAGACAGGATTTGGGAAGTTACATGAAACAAATCAGCTATTTTTTTAATAATTAAGGAAAAAATGAAATTTAATGTTACAAAAACAAGTTGATTGATTTCTGTTATTTAAAGGTACATTTGTCAAAATTAAAGCAGTTGAAAGGGTAAACAAAATGCCTACTATAGTATGATTACATACAGCCTCGCCTCTGTCAGTGCGCCCCAGAGCAGCTGTGGCTACATCGTAGCTCATCACCATCAGTGTATGAATGTGTGTGTGAATGGATGAATGATGCACTGTAGTGTAAAGCGCTTTGGAGTCCTTACTCTGAGAGGTGCTATACAAGTGCGGGTCTGTGACGAACCTCGTCCCTTCGGTCCGTCATCCCATCTTCCCCTGAGCCGTTGTCCTAACTGCAAAGGATCCAGCACCAGGGACAGCGCCAGGAGCGGCCTGCTCACACCTTCCAGCACCCTTTCAGGACCTTGGAGAGAGGCACGCCGGCAGAGACAGCAGCTGATCTCCATCAGCTATCAAGCGGCCAACAGGCTTAAAAGGAGGAGCACTACAGACAGTCTAGGAGATCCTGGATTAGCCGGAGATTCTCCCTCGCTCTTTGACACTCCTGATTACAGTGCTACCGTCACCACTCGGGTTCAAGGTTATTTACACCGTTACCGTTTGGGTTAAAGGTTGTTGCTAGAGATCCAGAATGTATCTGAGATTCTCCCGAGTTCTAGTTTTTGGCTTAATTGTCCTCCTTAGTAGGAGTTATCTGACAAGACGTCAGTTTTCTTATGTTGGTGGTTGTTATCCCCATTTGGACTTCTGAGCCGGGGATATTTTCATTTTGGTGGTTAAGTTAAGTTAGGCGGAGAGCCTTTATCATAAGCAGTTAGTCTGCTTATGTTTTCAGTTTCCACCTTATTTTGCACCACTATTGTTAAGCCTTCTTTGCCGTTCAGACAGGGGACACTTTTTGTTAATAAATCCTTTTGTTTTTACACTAACTTCCTCATCCTTTATCCACTCACACACACTTACACCTATTTTCTTGTGTTAGTCCCCTCATCATCCTAGACCTTCAGAGGGGGCGTAACAGGGTCATTTATCATTTACATTATATAATGCTTGTTGGAGTGGGATTTAATAAGTGCACTCTGCTCATATTTCTGACAAAACAAAATGTTTTTGTTCATCTTAATTTTTTCTTCTATTTATCGCCTTTTATGTTATTTTCTGGTGGATTTAAATGCTTGAAACTAAACTAGTAAAAACTAAAATGTTTTGAATGATATCAAATTTAATTGTTTCCTCTTTTGTTACAAATTTAATATAAAATTCAACTCCAAAAGGGCATCACATTTTACAGAAACAGCATCCCGGAAAGAGGGGGAGTAAAAGATGACAGAAGAGTTTTAAAGGCAGTGGGAAGAATATTGACAAACCAACAGGACATCGTAATAAGAACATATGACTGAAATTACCTGTCAGAGGCAACAATGTGATCCGAGTGCGTCAACGCGCATCTGTCATTTCACTCCCTCAGCACCTGAAGTTAAGGAATAAATCACCTTAATGCATTATGTCAGGGAATTTCTCATCTTCAGCTGGTGCCTTGTGAGGAGCCTTATTCCAAAGTGGAGCCGAGATATTATTCACAAAAGGAGCGTGTCTCAGGAATGAGCCATATGCTTATCTGTGGGTAGAAGAGCTGCACATCTGTTTGCATTCTGCTCGTCCACTTTAAGTGTCCAAGCCCTTACATGCAAAAGTGACGGCAGTATAAAGGTTTTTAAAAACGATAAAAGGATGTAGAATGTAGCTGCTTAGAAGTCAGATCCAGTGGATCATGTTGGTCAGCTAAAAAATGGCTCATCTGATTGGACCCAAAGTGGATTGCTTCTGTCTTAAAACGGCCAAAAAAAAAAACGGTTTCATGTAAATTGTATTAAAGCTGTTCTCCAGAGTTTTCCCCCTTTCAGGAATGATGTATGGTTTCTAGAAATACATAAAAGTGATTGCCTAATCATGCTCTGTGATTAGGGATGGGTACCTTTGACATTTGAATCGATTCGGTACTATTTCCCGGTACCTACGAACTGATACCGGTACTTAACGGTACCAATTTTCGATACTTTTGAGTGTTTATTATTTTAATTCTCTTTTATAATTAAATATATATTTTTCTCAATATATAACCATATTTGATAAATATCACGATAAATAACATACAACAGTTTGTATTTTAACATCGTCCTTGTAGTTTTATAAGCTGATAATTAAACTGAAGCAAACATCTTTACTGTGAACTAAATTTACTGTGTATCTTCATTCCTTTTGCCGTCCTTTTTCATTAGATTTTTCCTACTGGGAAGATAGAATTTCCGAGGAGAAAGCAAACGCACCATTAGCTGATAACAATGGTGGCAATCGAAGCTAATATATCAAGCTAACGTTATCTTAAACAGTTTATTTAGCTGCTGGAGCAGATTAAAATGATGATGCCTCACACTTACAGTTGTGGTCAGAAGTTTACATACACTTGTAAAAAATATAATATAATGGCTCTACTGAGTGTCCCGTTATTTCTAAAACTCTGATTTTTCTCTGATAGAGTGATTGGAACAGATACTTCTTTGTCACAAAAAACATTCATGAAGTTTGGTTCTTTAATGTCTTTATTATGGGTTAACAGAGAAAAGTGATCACATTTGCTGGGTCACAAATATACATACAGCAACATGAACTAGCAATTTTGGTGACTTAGAATTGTGTCAGTGAACTGAGCTTCATAGCATGGCCTCTTAACTTCTTGTGAGTGATTATGAGTGACTACAGCTGGTGACTTCTCTTAGGCCAGGTAAATAGGGCTCATTGGATACAAACGCCCACAAACGCTACAATGGGAAAGTCAAAGGAGCTCAGCATGGATCTGAAAAAGCGAATTATTGACTTGAGCAAGTCAGGAAAGTCACTTGGGGCCATTTCAAAGCAGCTGCAGGTCCCAAGAGCAACAGTGCAAACAATTGTTTGTAAGTATAAGGTGCATGGCACTGTTTCATCACTGCCAAGATCAGGAAAAAAAACGCAAGCTATCACCTGCTGCTGAGAGAAAATTGGTCAGGAGGGTAAAGAGTGAACCAAGAATCACCAAAAAGCAGATCTGCCAAGAATTAGAAGCTGCTGGAACACAGGTGTCATTGTCCACAGTCAAACGTGTTTTGCATCTCCATGGACTGAGAGGCTGCCGTGCAAGAAGGAAGCCCTTGCTCCAAAAGCAGCACCTTAAGGCTCGACTGAAGTGTGCTGCTGATCACATGGACAAAGATAAGAACTTCTGGAGGAAAGTTCTGTGGTCAGACGAAACAAAAATCGAGCTTTTTGGCCACAATGCCCAGCAATATGTTTGGAGGAGAAAAGGTGAGGCCTTTAACCCCAAGAACACCATGCCTACAGTCAAGCATGGTGGTGGGAATATTATGCTGTGGGGCTGTTTTGCTGCCAATGGAACTGGTGCTTTACAGAGAGTAAATGGGATAATGAAGAAGGAGGATTACCTTCACATTCTTCAACATAACCTAAAATCATCAGCACGAAGGTTGGGTCTTGGGCGCAGTTGGGTATTCCAACAGGACAATGACCCCAAACACACATCAAAAGTGGTAAAGGAATGGCTAAATCAGGCTAGAATAAGGGTTTTAGAATGGCCTTCCCAAAGTCCTGACTTAAACCCCATTGAAAACATGTGGACAGTGCTGAAGAAACAAGTCCATGTCAGAAAGCCATCAAATTTAACTGAACTTCACCAATTCTGTCAAGAGGAGTGGTCAAAGATTCAAACAGAAG
>SSNQ01000513.1:94859-131869 GCA_006942095.1 Nothobranchius kuhntae | reverse complement strand
ATATATATATAATCAACATTGCTTAACTGAAGAATCACGATAATAAATCACAACGCATTAAGTGCCCACCATAGTCTTAAGACCTGTGTTTAACGTGCCCAAGCCCATACTTTTGAGAGCACCATGTGAGCACCTGTGTGTGTACACGCGCTTGTTTATTTAAGGTTTTTCTATAGGAGCGCCCAACAGAGAGTGTGAGGGACCACAGATCTGCCCCCCAAAGATGCGCAGGAGACGGGGGGAGCTCCAAGTCCCAGAGATCCAGGCGCTGCCCCAGAACGCAGGAACCCCAAGGAGACTGCAACCAGGAAGGCCCCCGCCCCCCTCGAGAGGCACAGAGGATCGCCCCGGGGGGCCACAACCAGCAGCCGGCAGAGTCCCCGGAGATATCAGCGGCAAGCCCACAGGCCCGCCCGCAGCCTCCCACCCCCTAGCCGGCCGAGCCCGGGACCCAGCGACCCGGGACCCAGCGACCCGGGACCCAGGGGCGACCACCCCCGCCGGGGACCCAGCAGAGCCCAGGGACCCAGACCCCACCAGGCAGCCACCGGGATCTAACAGGCAGATGCCAAAATCTTTAAACCACCCGACCCGGTTGCCACGAACACTCAGGCAGACCAAGGCACAAGCCCCCACACCAGGTGTGGCAGGGGGAGGGGGGACAGAGATCTATATCATCAAGAGAAGTTCCAGGAGAGGGAAGGACCCAAAGGCCCCACCTGACATATACAGTCATACACAAACACAGTCACACGCTCCCTCCCTCATGCTCACACATGCACATACAACCCAAGACTTCTTGTTCTTCTTCTTCTTCTTGTTCTTCTTCTTCTTTGCTTGTGCTCGACAAAGTGTTTTTGGCTTCTGACCAAATCATCAAAGTATACCCCCGCTTCTCCTCCAGCTTCACTGGCTGCCGGTTAACTTCAGTGTTCATTTCAAGATCCTGGTTCTGGTCCATAGGGCCTTACATGGACAAGCACCATCTTACTTTGCTGATCTTCTTAGTCCCTACACCCCCAGCAGGTCCCTGAGGTCCAGTGACCAAAGCCTACTGGCTGTGCAGCACCAGGCTAAAGACCAAAGGTGAAAGATCATTTGCTGCTGTGGCCCCCAGACTCTGGAACTCTTTCCCCCTGAACCTGAGATCAGTGGACTCAGTGGTCTCCTTAAAAAAGCAGCTGAAACTCACTTGTCCAAGCTGGATTTTGCATGACCTTCATCACTCTTTTCTGTCCTTCATCATTCTGCTCTTTCTACCAATTCCACTGGTTTCCCTCTTTCCTAGTAATTTTCTCACTCTAACCCTCTCTCCCTTTCCTTGCATTTTTTAATCACAATTTTTTTCTTCTAATGTTTACCATACCACACCATACCAGTTTATTTATAATGCACATTTAAAAATAGCATGGCAGTTAACCAAACTGCTGTACAGGAGAGCCAAAGACTCAAGCACAACAACAAAGACAGCATAGGAGTAAAATATAAAGCTAAAAACATATAACACATAAAAACAGCACATAAAAGCAAGGCATAAATTACAATAAAATTAACTAACCATAGAACAGGTAAAAGCACAAAGATAAGAGATAAAAGAGAAACAAGTAAAGACTAACTGAGCTACATTAGTGAGCTAATGCCGTTAATAGAGAAGCGTTATACTGAAGTATGGAGACAGTCATGTGGAAAAGGCCAGGCTAAAGTAATATTTTTGATAACTCTGAAAGCTCAACTGGATCAAAACGGCTGAAACACAGATGAGGTTCTACAGTTAGCTCTGATGCTGCCTCACTTACTATGGAAAAAGAAATCGCATTAGGGAGGATGCTAAAGGTTTTGTTTCTAATAGAATTAATTTTACTTGTGAAAAATTCCATAAAGTCATTACTGCTGAGGGCTAAGGGAATAGATGGTTCAGAGCTATGATTCTGTGTAAGTTTAGCAACTGTACTGAAAAGAAATTTAGGATTATTCTTATTCTCCTCAATTAATGCTGAGAAATAAGCAGTTCTAGTTTGTTGAAGCTTATTTTTATAAAGCACAAGACTATTTTTCCAGGATAGGTAGGCCTCCTCATGGTGCGTAGAGCGCCATGTTCTCTCCAATTTTCTAGAGTTTTGTTTTAAAGCTTGTAAATGAGAATTAAACCAGGGAGCCAACTTCCTGTCCCTAATTACCTTCTTTTTTAAAGGGGCAACATCAACTAATGACACACGTAAAGAGGAAGTAACATTATGAACTAAGGCATCAATTTGTGAGGGGCTAGAACTGAACATATTGCCCTCTGCTACGTTCCTCTGAGATGCTGAGGACAGTAAAGATGGAACAGTCATGCAGAAGAATGACACCTCATGCTGGAGAGAATAGTCCATTAGGATGGCAGTTTTATTCCCAATTGATCGCGCGTTCAGGAGAGCAATTCTGAAGCGCGGCGAAGGATCAAGGTTAGTTGGCTAGGGCGACTGGTCTGCAAGGCTCATTGTAGGATAGCGGCGGTTGGTCTGGTTGACGCTCCAGTAAAACCGCGGGCCAGTGGTGGAGATGGGATTCCTCGGAGGGTCTACTGCAAAGTGTTGGACTGAGAATGGTCTGATGACTTCAGTGTCTCAACTCTGGTGAAAGGTGAAGAAATCGTCTTGTGAACGGAGAGCTGGGGGGACCTCTGAGCCGCACTCTGGAACCCCCATGCTTGCCACTGCGTCTCCTAGGCAACCACGCTGGGCATGGACAGTGAAGCAGCTGAGCTGGGACTGCCAAAAACAGCGGGGCAAAAGACTATCTTAGATCAGAGCAACGGCAGACCTGCCAACCTTGTCAAAAAATTTTAAGTACCACTTGTGCAGCATTTTTTTGCGGACTTTTGCAACTCCATTGCTTTTCACGCTGTAATCTCCTCATTCACTGGATGGAAAATTTTATACACACACGCACGCACACATACTTGTTCATAGTTCTTATTTTGACTAGTAAGGTCATACACATTTTTACAGTTTGACCTGACTCCAAAGTATCGTGTATTTTGATATTAAACAGGAAAACTCTAAAGTTTCCTTATATAATATTTGTGCTTATACAAGTTATTTGCATTAAATTATTCAACAAAAATTAATAAAAAGAAACATTTATATGAATTTAATGGTAATTATTTATTTTGTAAATTGCAATAGGTGTTTCTGTTCTCACAGAAAGAATGTAATATTAAATTGGCTTAAAGCACATATGCACACATCACCAGGGCTAATATACTGATTACCTGCAGCTCCCTGGTGGCTTATGTCCACGTCATAATTGCAGATCGTGAAAAATGCATGCTGAGGTTGTTTAGAGGGTCGCAAGCATGGCCACTGTTCTTGATATTTGGACTAAAACTTGTGAGACACATGGACCTTCTTCTTCTTTTTGGCAGGTCTGCTAACCAATCCCTCCCTGTCTGCTTCTCCTTCATCTGCCATAGCAGCGAAAAAAATAACGGCAGCATGTTTAAACTGTATAAATAATCACATTCCTCCTTATATACAGGCCAAATCTATCTGCAATGGATAAAGGCAAAAATACACACGCACGCGCACGCACACACACACACACACACACACACACACACACACACACACACAGTTTACCTTACCAGAACAGCAGCGAGTGGCAAACTGGAGGCAGAGAGAAGCAGCGGGCAGGACGAAGCAGGGAGGAAGGGGAGTGTGTGTGTGTGGGAGGTGTTACGCTAGGTTAGGCTGGGCAGTTTTTCTCTGCTTCTCTACGATGATAGGCTTAAACTTCTTCACCACACCGCTCAGTCGTGTTGTCAGACATGAGTACCACACGTGCATATTTGCCACGGCACTCAACTCACGTAACTGCAGCTTTCTGCGTAGTTTAGAGGGGTGAGTTGTACCAGCGTAAATAGATGCCAAATTGCGTACTGGCTACGCAAAATGCACACAGGTTGGCAGGTCTGCAACAGTTATTGGCAAGTTCACATTTATGCTGAAGCTCAAGGAGACTGAGACGATCATAGCTGATAGTCGAGCTAAAATCCACTAAAGAATAGCAAAGAAAAAAAAAAGCAAAAGCAAAAGTTGAGAGAGCAGACAGCTAGCTGCAAACATGGGTGTCAGCACAATCATGAAATTGTTTACCAACTTGAATTGCCAACCGTATTTTTTGGTTCTTGTGAAGCACCTTGTGATTTTTATGTTGAGAGGCGCTATTCAAAAGATCTTTTTCTTTCTTCTTCTTCCTCCTCCACCTCCTTCTCCTCGTTGGGAGTGGCAGGCTAGATGCGCCAAAGACACACTGATAACCTCTAATGTCTTAACAGCATTGCCTTTCTATCTTGGTAAACATAGATGCCAGATTATCAACGATTTAGGTGGGTGGGGACTCCATATGTGAGAGTGGAGTGTTTGTGACTAAACAAATGGAGACTTTTTGAAACCACTTGGCTTAGGCTAGTTTCTAAGCCAAACACTAATGGACTCTCTTTTTAGCGTTTGGAGTGTTCACAGAGGCAGTAGAGACCCATACGGCAGAAGTAAAAGTTGCAAAAAGTCAGATTTTCATAAAGGTCTACTCATAAACACGAAGGCAGCTAAAAGAAAAGACATAAAAATGAATTCTGCCCAATTTTTGTACCACTTGAATTAACTGAGTCACCAGCAAATAAAGTGGGAATCAGCTAAGTGTTTACAAATACTTAGAATACAATAGAAAAGGCTCACAGTGAATAGATTACAAAATGAGATTTTGATAAATTCTCTTTTTTTTTCGTTGGTCCCACAGCTTTGGTGTCAGGCTTAGGAAAAGGTGCATCTGCCAAAAGCGAGAGAGGAAGAAAAACGGGAACAGATGAAAAAGCTGTTCAAATGAGACACTTTGAACAAGACAGTTTTGCTCCAATAGATGAAAGGCCATAGGGTCAACACAGCCATCAGAATTCATGGAAGCATTTTATCAAGAAAATCTTTTAGAGCATCTGCCCAGTAGTCGTTTTGATATCCCGCTCAGAACCAAATGATGAAACGAAAGGACAGATTGTGGCCAGTGTGCTTTTTAAAGTGTTAGAAGCTTGGTCCCAGAGAGGGGCTTTCTTATCGCCTGTACCTTTTTGCTCTACAACTGTGAGCGTTCCTATCTGGGAGTGACTGAATTAAATTTTCTGTTTGGTCAAATATTTTTCAGCAGAGTGAGATTGGTTGAGTCACTGAGCTGTCTGCTTCGTTGCGGTGTTTGGTTAAAGATTTGAACCATCAAACTCCAGCGTCCAGACTTTGATTCAGAGGTGTGAGACATTGACAAACCCGTAGGTTTGTAGAACAGTCGGACATGATTCTGCCTCGCTGTCATAAGGCACACTAGAGGATCTGAAACTGACTGAAGGGGAGCGTGAGGATGAAGGATGGGTGAAGACAGGTGATGTTCGTTTTACATCCCTCAGCTAATCGCCAGCAGCTTTTAGGAGAGAATCAGCGCTGCAGGGTTAGAGAGGTGAGCAGTGACAAGAGCGTGGCTATTATCACACAGCAGTGACGGTTATTAAACCCCGGCTTTTTCAGCCACATCCAGCTGCCAGCTGGAGATAAGCACTGTTTGGCTAAACCTGTGAACTTACCAGCAACTCTTGGGACCTGTCCCCACCGTTTTAATTGATGGACGCACCCTCAGCACTGATGGCTCGTATTAATGCAAGAGAAATACTGCGGCTTGACAAGTTGAATGGCCAGAATTAAATTAAAGCCAGGGAAAAATAAATAAAATACTAGGGAGTGGGTTCTTACAGCCAAGTGCTGAGCTAAAGGGGGTAAACCACCGGAAAGCTTCAGGACTCATTCTGGTTTTATTTTTAATTTTAAATGATTCGGATTTTTCTTTATAAATTACAAAACAAACAATCAAATGTGGTTTACTAAAAGCTAATGTCCTCATATGAGAACGCACAGTGTCAGATAACTTTAAAAAATAGAAAATGGAAATTAATTTCTAGAATTTTCCTGTGGAATAAACAGCATAAATCTATGCAAACAAACCAAACTTTAAAATGTAATACAGCAAACAAAAATGTTGCTTTCAAATTAAATTACCATTTCATTCACAAATACTTACCCCTTGATGCCGGTGAAAAATATGAATTTTTTTAAATGAATTTGTTGAAAAATATTGTTTAAATAGTTTATTTTTAAATGCATCTCTTGAGTTATGAAGGAAAAAAATCAAAAGCTTGAAACTTCAGCAGGGCCGGATTTAGCCTGCCCTACAAAGGGATGCAGGTAGAATATCGGGGGTGGGGGTGGGGGGTGGGGGGTGCAGATCTGGGAAATAATTTATTGGGTGTCACATACCTCCAAATACCTAAAATGCATAGAAAACTATGCTATCATCATTACAGTTCGTCTACCCATATATCTATATTTTACTTTGAGCCGTTCCTTACACTACCCTCTGCATTTACCCGGGCTTGGGACACTGGCTTGTTCCCTATTGGGGCTGCATTAATCCATCCATCCATCCATCCATCCATCCATCCATCCATCCATCCATCCATCCATCCATCCATCCATCCATCCATCCATCCATCCATCCATCCATCCATCCATCCATCCATCCATCCATCCATCCATCCATCCATCCATCCATCCATCCATCCATCCATCCATCCATCCATCCATCCATCCATCCATCCATCCATCCATCCATCCATCCATCCATCCATCCATCCATCCATCCATCCATCCATCCATGCATGCATGCATGCATGCATGCATGCATGCATGCATGCATGCATGCATGTGGCCCACAGTGGACATTACAACACTACCTGTTAGCAGTGAACTTGTTTTTATTTGTCTTTTAGCAAGTGTGCTGGTTAATGTCTCACTTTCCTCATCTCTCATCTGCTTCAAAGCCTGCAGAGATGCACTGACTACTTCAGAAGCACAGCACAGGTGAACAGAATGAGACTGCAGCATAGAATTTGCAGACTTCAAGGAACCCAGAACTTTTAGGAGGGATTTTCCTATTTCAAAGAAATTGTGCCTCCTTAACATCATCAGCAGTCCTGATGCCTCTGTACTAGGGATGGGTACCTTTGACATTTGAATCGATCCGGTACTAATTCCCGGTACCTAGGAATCGATAACAGTACTCAACGGTACCAATTTTCGATACTTTTGAGTGTTTATTATTTTAATTCTCTTTTATAATTAAATATATAGTTTTCTCAATATATAACCATATTTGATAAATATCACGATAAATAACATTCAACTGTTTGTATTTTAACATCGTCCTTGTAGTTTTATAAGCTGATAATTAAACTGAAGCAAACATCTTTACTGTGAACTAAATTTACTGAGTATCTTCATTCCTTTTGCCATCTTTTTTCATTTGATCTTTCCTACTGGGAAGTTAGAATTTCCGAGGAGAAAGCGAAAGCACCATTAGCTGATAGCAACGGTGGCAATGGAAGCTAACATACCAAGCTAACGTTATCTTTAACAGTTTAACTGCTGGAGCAGATTAAAACGATGATGCCTCACACTTAGATCGTTGTCACTGGTTTCATCTTCACCCAATCACCCGTCGCATTTAGTAAAGTGAAGCCAAATTTTAGAGCGCGTTCATGTTCTAGTCAGAAATTCGGAGATCCGAGGATAAAGCAAACGCACCATTAGCGAAACAGAAGCTAACATATCGAGCTAACGTTATCTTAAACATTTTATTTACCTACCGGAGCAGATGAGGATGTCTCACTTAGATCGTTGTCGCTGGTTTCATCATCACCCAGTTACCCATCACATTTAGTGAAGTGGACCCAAGCTTTAGCATGCGTTCTTTCTACCATGCTGCTCTGTTTACAACTGGCTCGCAGCGAGCGACAACATAACGCTCTTGCGCATGCGCAGCTGTCTCGGCAAGTTCTCGTTATGAAGGACGGGTACCGAAACGAGGCACCGTTTGAAATGACGTGAATCGGTGCTCGGTCGGTACTATGGAATTCGGTCGGTACCTTAAAAAGTACCAAATTCGGTACCCATCCCTACGTACAGATATCAACAGCAGCAGCTCTGTCCTCTGTAACCTCTGACAGGATACTCATAATAGCATCCTGATTCTCCACAAGGCACTTGGTCACATCATGGTGGCTTGTCCACCTGATCTCCAACAGTCTGTTTCAGGGAGGGAACGTCATAGTTCTGTGAAACATAATGACGGTGAAAAAATGAGTGTAGAGATCCTGAAAGATGAAAAAAGGTTTTTGCACATTGCTCTGCCTGCCAAGTGCAGCTGGTGGTTGTAGCAGTGGATGTAGGGAATATCCTTCCCTACCTTCTTCTGCAGTAAGGCCTGAACCCCACCCCTGACCCCACTCATGACAGAAGCTCCATCAGAGCACTGACTGATCATTTTAGCTGCACCGTAGCCTGAGTCAGAGAGATGCTCAAGGGTTTGGGTGGTAATGAATTCAGCGTTTAACTGACTGAGGTCAAGCGGACCGATCAGATGTTCCTCTGGATGCCATTACAGACAAATCTAACCATGACTGACTGATTCTCCACATCTGTCCCTAGTTCCATCACTTTTAATGCAAAACCCAGCACAATCAGCTTTGTCATAATTATCTTTGATCTTTTTTAATACCATGTTTGCCTGTGTTGCAATAATTTGTTTTGTATGTTGTGAGATGTGTGTTTAGCTTTTTCTGGGATGTTTGTTTATTTCATTAAATTTGGAGTCTTTGGCCAGTGTGTAGTCAACCATTTTTAAGAACAGTCCTGCAGAGAAATCATCACCACTGGAGCTTTCCACACGAGTTCAATTACTGCTAGGAACTGAACTACTTCTCCAATAGGTTTTACGTAGTATCTGTTTTCCTCGATTTGTGTGGGACTTATTAAATTACCTGTTGTTTCCCCTGTGGCCTCTCTTTGGGACATTTCAGACCAGCTTTTTTCATTTTTTTATGTGGCATTGACTTGATGCATGCTTTGTGAATCCCGTGACCTTTTCCAGTGCTGTTTCCAATTATTAAATTCGATCATTCGACCACATGGCGTCTCCTACCACTGCTATGCAGATGACACCCAGCTCTATCTGGCATCACAGGATCGTCGGCTAGCAGTGCCTACACCACGCTCAGGACAATCCAGACTCTTCTCATGCATCGTTCCACAAATGTGGAATGATCTACCAAGCACTACCAGAACTGCGGCTTCCTTTTCAATTTTCAAGAAACTCCTGAAGACCCTGCTCTTCGGAGAGCATCTTCTTAACTAGCACCTTCCTTGCATCCGTCCCCCCCTCTACTGTCCACTCCTTTGTTCCCTCCTCTCCATGATTAATGTCACGTTGTTGTTATTGTTGTTGTTAGCCTCAAGGGCAACATGCCGATTATCACTTGTAAGTCGCTTTGGACAAAAGCGTCTGCTAAATACATAAACATAAACATAAAACCTTGTTTTGTGAAAACCAAATCCCTATCATTGTTCCCTCCAAACTTACGACATGGAAAACAAAAGCACGCATCCAGCTTTACTGAATTTTCCAGCCATGGTCTCCCACGATACCAGGCAGGGCAAAATGAGCACATGTTCTTCCCAAAATGGCGCTTGCGGAAAACAAGAGCGGTGGGTTGGGACGGTGCGCTACTGTTCAGGCCTGTGTCACCCACAGCGACGGCTGTGTTGGTAGCGACGGGGACAGCGGGGTGGGGGGGGTGGGTGGGTGGGGGGGGGTGCTTGTGCAACTGGTTGTGGCGAGTTGAGAAGCAGCACCCGACGAGCCGGCTTCTGCCGCTAGTGCCTTAGCACTGTAGCTAGGTTTAGAAACCAGAAACCTGTGCATGTGGACTCGGTTCACTTCAAAAACAAATGAATGAAGAGAACGAGGCAAACTAAAACCTTGAGAAAGTGTACCAAATAATTCCAGTGACCGACAGCAGAAGAAAACTTCAACCAGTGGCTGAGCTCAGATAACAACGGTGTGTCTCTGTTCTGCTGCTGACTGTCTGGGAGCGTGTGAAACAAGTGACATGACAGAGAACCAAGTGCACCCTCCCTATGCATCTACCAATCAGCAGCTACTTTGAAGGAGAGAGAGCGAGAGAGAGAGAGAGAGAGAGAGAGAGAGAGAGAGAGAGAGAGAGAGAGAGAGAGAGAGAGAGAACTCTGACCTCTTTTCATCAGATCTTTTCAAATGTGGGATTTCTACATGTCATCGCATTTGGGGGGGTAGTCCCTTTTTTTAGGGGGGCATTGCCACTCCTTGCCCATGCCTACATCCGGGCCCGAACTTCAGTATAACGGGGTCTAAATTCATTAGGTTTAAAAAAAATTACTTCCAGAACCACAACAAAACTAAAAAGTATCAAAGACCTACAATTTCTTTCAGCTTTCTACCCGAGATTCAAATTAGATAGTATCATATTTATAAAAGGTGGAGTTGTGGCCATCGCAGATCTTCCAACCAAAATGTGTGCAACATCACAGATGGTCTCATGTGATGTGTTAGAAACAAGATGTGTTGTAAATGACTCTACAATCACATAAGATTTAAGCCTAAAATCTGTTACATTTATCTTAGTATTGCCATTTTAGTCTTGGTTAAAATCCATCACCAGTGATGAACATCTTTAATCAAGTCAAATCCGAATTATAACTACTTGTAGACGTACACAATGTGGTTATTTTCTATGAGGACCATTTGAAAATGTTCTTACATTGAGTTTAAAATGTCATCCATCAATTTTTGGCCGCTTATCCGGGTTTGGGATGCTGGGGCAGTAGCTCAAGAGGCCCAGACTTCCCTCTCCCCGGCCACATGGGCCAGCTCCTCTGAGGGAATCCTAAGGCGTTCCCTGGCCGGTCTAGCAACATAGTCCCTCCAGCGTGTCCTGGGTCTTCCTTTAAGTTTCCTAGTTGGACGTGCCCGGAAAACCTCATAAGGGAGGCGTCCAGGAGAAATCCTAACCAGATGCCCGAGCCACCTCAACTGGCTCCTCTTTACGTGGAGGAGCAGCAGATCTACTCCAAGCCCCTCTCGGATGACTGAGCTTCTCGCCCTTTCTCCCAGGGAGAGCCCAGCCACCCTGCAGAGAAAACTCTTTCCGGCCGCTTGTATCCGTGATCTCATTCTTCCAGTCACTACCCAAAGCTGGTGACCATAAGTGAGGGTAAGAACGTAGATCAACCAGTAAATCTAGAGCTTTGCCTTCCGACTCAGCTCTCTTTTAAAAATGTTTTAATAATAATTAAATAAAAATGTTGCTCAATAAATGTAAAACTGACAAAACAGCTATTTTTCTGTTTTGTACAGGATTGTGACACCCATCTGGTTGACAATGTCTAAAGCTGAGAAAAGGTTTTTGGTTGGTTTTTAAGATGAATATAGATTTTATGTGACAGAGATGCTAAAATAGGAGGTCTAAAAGTCCAAACAGTGACATGAGAATTCATTTCAAAAGTTCTTTATTAATACCAGAGGGAAATTAGAGAAGGCAAAGACAAAAGTTACATGTCAACAAATCTATGACTTTTTTTAGGCCAGATTTAGGCATTGAGGGGATCCAGGAAGTTTCTAAAAACAATACAAAATCTAACAGGGAAGCAAAACAGACAGTAGAGCACTGTGGTAATGCCTCAGAGTCTTTTAGTCCCAACAACAAGCAGCTGCAGTATTTTATCAATGCAACAGTAGGAGGAAATTTAATTGATTTCTGTCTTATTTCCCATTTTTACATTTCATTCTTGTTAATAAAACTATTTTAGCGACTTAAACATGTCTGCTTCTTGTTTTTTGGTGGGAAGCTTTCATAAACTGAATTAAACTGAACTGAATTTGAATAAATGAAGAATAACATTGCTTTCCTGCAGCTGGCTTGCCTAAGGAGAACTAAAATCACATTTTCTCAATGTTGTCAAGTGAAATGAATTGTCAGTAAGTGAGTAATGAGAGCAACGCTTTAGCTGAGGAAACAAATGATGACGAATGTCAGGACTATTATTTATATTTTTATGTGTAACACCCATCTGTGTAGTGGCAGGGTCCTATTTCCCACCATGTTGAACAATTTCTATTCAGTTCAGTTTATGTGTGTAGCACCATTTCACAACAAAAGTCATCCAAAGGCACTTCACAATGTAAACATTCCAACTAAACCTACTTATCAGTTCACTGGGTTCAGTTCATTATTCCATTTAGATGAGAATGAACTGTAGAGTTGTGAAGTTCGCGAATGAATCAATTCTTTTGAACAGCTCATAAACATGAACGATGGGAGCCGAGTCGCGGCTGGGGGAGAGCAGTTCTTTCTGTTGGTTTTTTTTTTTCCTGTGTGTGTTTCACACAGATGCACACAAATGAGCTCCTCCGCGAGACAGAACAGTTATAGGGGGTGGTGATGTGATGTTCATGAACGAACTAAACCTTTTGAACGGCTTTTCAAAGCGAACGATGAGAGCCAAGTCTCTGTAGAGAGCCGTTCATCTTGTCTTCCGGTAACAAACCTCCCCGGAAGGAAAGCGCACTCGCTCAAACCCCAACCACTGCTGTGGCAGATGTAGGAGGAACGCTACCCAACACTGTGTGCCCTCACGGACACCACAGGAACTGGTTGCTCAATTACCAAATAATAACACTGGAACAAAGAACACACAGAAATAGGAAAAACGATGCCTGGAGAGCGTAAGATCTGTGTAACTAACGTTATTACGTATCAAAATATGAAAATGACAGCGTTGGGAGTGCCAGTGTTAATGCCGTTCAGCTCAAGTGATTGTCTTAGCAATTACCTTTTCAGAGGTTCTGATCCGAAGATGAAAACTTTAGTCTTGACTGGATTTAAATGCAAAATGTTTAGAGTCATCCACATTTTTATGTCTTAAAGACATGTAATCCACCTCAGTGTTGTACCTGAACGTGTTTGTTCATGAAGTCGTTTGATTTTTTTTTGTGATCGTGAACTGCACTAGCTCGTATTTCGCCTGATGAACGTTTAAGTAAGTGTGCTCATTCTGGTGTGCGTGAATGGGTTTGTCAATCAATCAATCAATCAATCAATCAATCAATCAATCAATCAATCAGACTTATTTATATTGCACCTACCACCCCCATATCAGAGGCCCAAGGTGCTGAACAATACATTAATAGATAAAAAAGAATACAATTGATTAAAAATCAATAGAAAAGTACAAGTAAAAGTAAAACCATACAGTACCAAAAGTAAAAATACAAAAGCCAGGGTCAACAGTGATGGGGGGAGAGCTAATATATAAAAGTGAGTTTTCAGACGAGACTTTATGAATGTCTTTCTCTCGTCGTTTCATCTCCACGTCTCCACGGAGCTATAACCTTAGCTAAAAATATTCTGTTTACCACAGACTTTATAAAAAGTAGAGCCGACAAACATGGCTGTCATAGGCAGTAGTAATCGGTGCAGCGTCTACTCTTCTATCCCTACGCTGTGTAGGACGGACCTCGTGGTGTGTTCCTTTTACCTCAGAAAATATACGACTGCACATAACATTGATTTTAGATGCACCCTTACAATTTTATCTTGTGAAACATACACATTTCCACCACAGCTACAATTGTTTTTACCAGTATGGAATCATTTGGGACAAATGATTTTCAAATATGAAATCACTAGTCACTGGGTTGCATCGTATTTAACAATTTTTTTTATTGATTTGCTTAGAATATTTCTCATTGATTTAGGGCCGATTGTTGCTCTTTATGACTCAAGGTTTATACATTTTTCTTATTCTTTGGGTCAAAGAGACTGAAAATTCATTCACAAAAACTGAGAAGTTTCTTAATTTAAACATAATTAAATGTTTTACACTTTGAATTTTGCACTGAAGGACAATCAAACTGCTTTTCTCATGTCAATGAGAAAAATAGTTAAAAAGTAATTATGAACTATTAACTGAACTAGTTTGTTTTTAAACCAAACTTTGCTGACACTGATCAAAATAACTGAATAGGTTCAGTAAGGTTTATGCATAAATATAATTGAGTATCATCAGCATAACAGTGGAAGTTTATCTTTTGCATGATTTTACCAATGAAAGCATTTTTTATAGCACCTACCACCCCCATATCAGAGGTCTGAACTGGGCAGAACTGGGCACTGAACCCTGTGGTACTCCACAAGTAACCCTAGAGAATGATCCCTTCATGATCCCTGTGTACACATCATGGCTCAATAGCAGCTTATTACATGTTGCTGTCTCTATCAAAGGAGGAAAAGTATTTTCTGAACAATAACGGTTAATTTATGTTGTTTTCTGCATCCTTTAGTACGGTGTTGTTTTAGACGAGGCAGGTCCAAAGTGCAGCCCTGGGTCCACTGGAGGCCCTCAGAGCTCTGTGCGGCCCACAATAGCAATTCTTGAATGATGAATTTATCTCTTCAAGTTTCTTGGCTAAGAATTTCTTTAAAATGTTATGTTTAGACTTGACTAAAAAGCCTAATTTGGGCCTATTTTGAGGAGTACAAATTACAATCAACATAAAACTATGTTTGCATTTTTATACTGAAAACAAAAAGGTTTTTGTGCCTCACAAGAACTAGAATCATGAATTTGGACACTCAATTTAATGGAAAAACAGTGTTTTCTAATGATGTTGGGGCTGTTTTCTGTAAAATGTATTCATGTTAAATATATCTAAGGTCTAGCTATCTTTGGAGGAATGTATACCATCCACCAGATTTTATGTTAGCATAAAATAATTTGTAGCTTTAGCGCTGTATAGCGGTCTAATCTTGAAAACAAAACAGAGCTGATCTAGTTGTTTATGAAAATTTGTGCTGCGGTTCTCCTCTGTTGAGGGTCTGACCTCATGAGGAAATTACTGTCCAGTGATTTTCTCCAAAAAGACTGTGCTAAATTGCTCTGAAAAAGCAAATAATCACATCAGCGCCAAGACACTTCTTTTCCCATGATGCTTTGCACACAGAAGCAATGCGATGACGTCACCGCCAAGGCGGAGCACGGGTTCACAACAGTCTCAGCCCGCGAACTGCCAGACTCTATAAAAGGGAGACGAAAACGAAACTTAACTGTTCTTATGCCCAGTTAGCTGGCTGTAAAGGACGCTCACTGCACGCTCCGATCAACGTGAGCGGATCCGACACCGAACTGCTGAAAGCTGAGTTGAAAACCCAGCAAATCTACTCTCTTCTGCTCAACTCCAGCTGATGTGCGAACACATAGAACCTCTGGAAAGCAACTCCAGCTCCATCCAGCTCACGCTGTAAGTCATCACATCAGCACAAAAAGAAACTTCGCTCTTTCTCTTCCAGCCCAGTGGGAGACCCTCGTGAGTGAACAACGGAGGAAATCACATCTGATCAGGGAACACAAGGGACGCCTTGCTTTGCTCCGGAACAGCTGTTATCTCCTGCAAGTTTTTATTTCATTTAAACTTTTACTTTTTCTCGTCTCTTATAGTTCACAGTAAGCAATTGTGCCGCGCATTGCTTCAATTTATCAGACGGTTTTTCTCTATCTTCCGTATCAAATACGCATATCTCTATCGTGAAGTAAGATCTTTCGTTTATTGTTTATTTAATCTGGTATTGTCGGTAAGCTGTGGCCAGGCTGCCGACTCTGTTTAGATTAAATAATTTACGAGTGGCCTTTGTTGTTTGAGTCTAAACTTTTGAAGTGTTAAAGTTAGATTACTGTGATTTTTAAGCCACTAACTGAAAGTTGAGAACTGGACACTAAGTTCTCCTGTGTATGCGAGAGGGAGGGGGAGAGCTCTACACACACTTACAGCTCATTCCTCCAGCCTTATCAGACACACGCTCACACTCACAAGCACGCGCACACCTGCTCTGGGAAAACAAAGCATTCATTGATTTCAAACACACACACACACACACACACATCTCCAATTATATCAAATTGTTTGCATTATTAATCTCCTTGTTTAATTAAATGTTATAAAATTCAGAATTTGTCTCCATAGATTTCTTTGTGTCGATGTAAAATCTCTGCTCCTAGAACTTTTCCAAATCTTTAAGATAGACTGATAAGAGTTTTGGATTCAATTTTCCCCGGTTAAAGGGGATGGTGCCCCGTATATACTTAATTGTATCTTAATTAAATAATAACTTGTGTAAATATTCCCATATTTACAGAATTTACTGAAGAATCCAAAAGTAAGTAGAAGCTTACTAATTATTCACTTCCTAATTACCCCAACACCTCTTAAACAGTGTGACTAAAGAAAAAACAAGATGGCACTAGAAGAGGAGTTATGAACTAAAGAAGAATCAACATGAGATTTGTTTGCAGAATTTTTTATCAGATAGCTGGGGTTGTTCACATCCGTGTCAGCGGCTAAACCAGCTGCCACTTCTGATTATGTGACATAAATGATGTTCCAGTAAGATAGATTCCAAGTTCTCAGTCCTGAGCTGTACTACAAATGTAAACGCAAAGAATCAAGTCCAAGTTTGAGACACATCTTTGGTTTTAGGCAACAATAGTCTGGATTAGGGACAATATATCTGCATCAATATCGGCATCGGCCAGTGTTAGTCATCTTTTAACATATCGGCATCAGTTCAATAAATAAATCTGGGCCGATATTAACAACCAATATTTTTTTCCAACTCGTCTCCATTTGCTTGCCTGTTTCAGAGGGTGAGGGGGTGATGTGTAATTGTTTAGTCATGTGAACAGTGAATGAAATCATCTCAGAGCTGTAAATGTGTGTGGTGTGTGTACATAATAACGTAAATTCTGCCTTTAATACATTTCATTCTATACAAAATCTGCTGATTTTAGAAGCATTAATGTCAGTATATTGGTATCGGCAAATATCGGTTATCGGCCATAACAGTGGTCTTAATATCAGATATCGGTATCGGTCCAAAAATGTCATATCGGTGCGTCACTACTCTGTATTTCTAAAAGCACTGTTGTACATGTTGTGAATTATGCTAACCTGCAACCACATCAAATGGTAGCTCAGTATATGTAAAACTTATATTATACTTATTGGTCAACTCGTGTCAGGCTGCAACCTTTGACTGTGAAGGCTCATCAGTAAAACTAACATTCAGAGAGTTTCCTGAGCATTTGTCCCATGGCTCGTTTATTATGTTGTTAAATTCACAAACGCTCAGGGCAATGAAAATAAATTGAGAGACATTACATTAAAATTATTAGACAAAAGAAAAGGCATTAAAACAAATGGGCATACTGTACAGCAATAAAACCTATTGTTGAATAAGCGTGTCATCCACTGCTTCTTGAATGATTCACCACGGAATAAAAAGTGAAGTCCACTCCATTTTTAGATATTTGAAAGCAGCCGTCAGATGATTGACTATTTCTTATGTTTGTCTCTGGTGGATGTTTATTTTTATTTATTTTTATTCTTTTTTATCTCAGCAATATAACTGTAAAGCAATGAAACTAAAAGAACTGCAAACATCGATGACAAACCTTTTTATATTCAGTATGACTTTGTTTTCTGGTCTGTATTAAGCTTGTTAAAGCCACTGCCTTTCAGATAGGTGTGATAAACTGAGTATGTTGTTTCCTTCTGCTGGTTCCTGCCACAGAGCTGCGCCTGTTTGTCTGTCATGGTTCAGATTCTGAGACCCAGAGCAGGCAATTTGGTCTGACTCAACATTCAGTTTGCAGACATAGATCCTTTGTAAACTCTGGATGTGCCACGATGCAGATGATACATCGATAGGCCGATAGCAAGAGAAGAAAGAGTGACAAGGAAAGCAATTACCAGGTTTAATTCTCGTGTTAAGAAGGGGCGGATGATGATTCATTTCAAAACAAAAAAAATGCTCATTATCTGATGATAACAAGGTATAACTGTATCAAAATCCCCCAGATTCCCAGTCAGAGCTCCAAACAGCAAGTATCTGCTTTTATGTGTCTTCTCCTAAAGAAATATAATGAGGTATTTATACTTTCTGTCCCCATTGGTGGGGTGTTTGTTTAAATTATGCAGCTCTTGAATATCTCATTAAAAGTCTTTGGGTTTTAACCTTCATACTCTATAGCACATGGACATCAAAGAAACGGTTTTGTATTTCATTTCCATTACATTAATACACCCACTTGATTGGCTCTACAAAACCAGCAATTACAGACGTGATGTCAAATCCTTTGATGCTCAGATAGCTGGAAAAAAGTACATCTAGTAAACAAATAATGCGTTGCCACACTTGCATCTTTTCACCAGAACTGATGGCAGCGGTTAGCACATTCTTCAAAGAGCAGAAACTACAGGATGTATGAGTTGCAAAAGCAGTAAGGAAAAAAAGGTTGAAGCTTTTTTAATGTACTTCATTATTAAAGCTCTAAACTAAAATCCCCAAGTTCGTCTGAAAGGGGTCTTTTATCAAACCACAAACAGTCCATACCTTCACCAAATAAAGATGGACCCACTGTTGCAAATGCATTACGACTAAACCCACTCAGAGGAGGGTGGCATTATTGATAAATATAAAATATGAAGTTCAGAGAAAAGGAATCGGTAACAATTTACAATAAGGTACGCAAAATTGTGCTTCATTACTAGCGAACGACTTAGGGGGTGATGAGTAATGACGCAGGGAAGAATAGGTAGTTAACCAGTAGTTACTGGTAAACACCCAGCAGTCTTATTCAGGGACTAATAGGTAGTTGTCCATGAACGCAATAAGGAACGAATCCCAGCTGAATGTGGTGCCTGTGGACTCTCTTTTGTAAACTTCATGAAGGATGCAGATAATTTGCAACATCACAGTGATTTAACATCACTGTTTCATCTTGATTTCACTCGTCTGTCACTTTGTCGTCCATCGTCAGCATCCATCCATTTCGAGATGATGGAAAGTGAAGCCTCCTCCCAAGTACCTAGTGAGGAACAAATCTGTACTTACTCAATACTTAAACATTACTTACATGTTGTTACACGGCCATTTACTATAAATACATTGAGCTTATTCACACATCATTTTCTTTCATCTTGTGTGTGGTAATACTCCAGAGATGGGTGACCAAAATGCTGCAGGTTACAGAGTTACCTGGCTCAAATCAATTGCTAACAAAATGTTCAATGTTTATGGTACTTTTTTAAATAATCAGAAAAGTACACAAAAATTAACTTTTACATTTATAAACTTTGAAATCAACATGTAAAAACACTCTAAAACTACCTGTTCTCCCATGCTTCACTACTCAGTACCCCCTAAGTTGTTCCCTAGTAACAAAGCACAAATAGATAACTACCCATTAGTCCCTGAATGAGACTGCTGGGTGTTTACCAGTAAGTATTGGTTAACTACCTATTAGACCATGAAAAAGACTGATGAGCGTTTTCACCAGTAACTACTGGTTAACTACCTATTCTACCCTGCTTCATTACTCATTACCCCCTAAGTCGTTCCCTAGTAACGAAGCACAATTTTGCGTAGCTTGTTGTAAAGTGTTACCGGAATTGCAGTTGTCCTAGCTCAGTGTTGTCTCATACCAGTGCACACAAATACCATCATAGCAATTTTGCAGCACTTAATTTACTTTTAATATATTATTGCATCAGGAATATTCTTAAATTTCTCTTGGAAGTGAAACGTGCTGCACTGGCCACTGCTTCAGGTGAATGTGCTGCAAGTAAACAACGGAGTTCAGTTAAAAACTGTGTGATGTGAGACTGACAGTGATCTAAAGGCATATACAGTAGTTCAATTGCTACCGGATATTTTGGATTTGAGGTGTTACAGTTGAAGAAAAGACCCGTCATACATTTTTACTGTTTGTTATCCAGGGCTGTAAGGACATGGCTTTACCTGTTACCTTCGTGTTTCTTATTTCTTTGAAAAAATACATTTATTTATTTTTTCATTTAAAATGTTGGACTAGGAACTTTGTTTGTGCTCACTTTGGTGGATTTGCTCCTCTAAGTCAAAGAAAGAAGAGTGAAGCCTTTGATGTTTAATGACCGTGGAAGGGCCCCTTCCTAAGGACGACTCTAACTGAAACACACAAGTCAAGGTTGAGGATTTACTTAAAGCAGCTGCAGCTACAAGGTTAGCATGCAAAGGCAAGTGCACTCGAACTGGGAGGGATTAGGAGCTGAAGTTGAGATGCCGACATCATCAGGTTCGTGTGGCGAAAGCTATTGAACGAGCACGGTTAAAGTGACTCATGGCTTGTCATCAGAAAACAGCACAGGACTTATCAAGCTTTGCCACTGAGTGCTAGCCCACAGGCTTGTTTTCCTGTCTTCTTCCACACTTGGATAATATGGTGATAAAACGCTGTAAGTGCTACAAAGCACTCCCTTGACCTTAGAAAGGCAACAAGCCATGATGATGGGACTTGGTGCGGTTAAGCACGGGCTTATCTAAACAGCTCCCTCTCGACGGTTCACACCGAGAAAGAGGGGAATGAAGGCAAGAAGCAAGAAGCCTGTCGGTAAAAGGATCCCTTGCAGTTTAAATCTTTAAGATAGTGATGTTTTTGTCAGGTTTCAAATTTCCTTCAACTCTTTCAACTCAACTTTATTTCTATAGCACATTTATACAATTCCTATTGACCAAAGCTCTGCTCAGATAACATAGTATAATAGTACAAAATATAAAAACAGTAACTATGCTAAATCAATTAGAAGTAAAAGCTAGAAAATATTAATGAGACTTTAAAAGAATCTTAAAACGATCAACTGAGGTTGCGTGTCTAATAAAAAGGGAAAGCTGCTTCCACAGTCCAGCAGCCACCGTTGAAAATGCACGGTCACCTCTGCGCACTAGTCGTTCCTCGAAGTCGCCAGAAGACAAGCAACACCAATTCTAAAATGAACAGGAAGCCAATGCAGTGCAGCAAGGACAGGAATGATATGATCTCGCCTTCCAGTGATTGTTAAAAGCCTGGCAGCGGCATTCTGCACCATCTGTAAGCGTTATGTAGCTGACTGGCTAACACCAGCGTACTGAGAGTTACAGTAGTCTAACTGACAGGTGATGAATGTGTGGATCAACTTCTCAAAGTCATTAGTGGATTAAAAAAGAGCTCACTTTAGACCAGTGGTTCCCAAACTTTTTCCCAAGGGACCCCTTTTTTACCAGTAAAACTTTTGACGACCCCCTCCCATTCTCTCTTCCAGTACAAACATTATTAAGAAATGATAAAATTGTTCAAGCACATTTTAATATGCTTTGATTCAATAGATAACAGTATTAGTAGGCTCCAGTACAGAACAAAGTCATTAACAAAACCAAACAGAGCATAATGTGCTTGACAGTTTGTATTACTTTTCTGATCACATTGTTTCTTGTAAACACTGATAAATCAATCATTCCTTTCAATAAACGTTTGACACATAAAAAATACACTGAGAAAAATGTACTTAAATGTGTATATTACTGTTTATACTAGATTATTTACTGTAAAGGCTGTGATTAATCAACCAGTCCTATCTTTAATGAACTTTTGACACTCGAAAATAAAACAGTGAGCTGAGCAAAATGTTCTTAAAAGTGTGTTACTTTTTCTGTACTAATTATTTCCTGTCTTAACATCAGTAAACTTTTCACTCATGAAAAAAAATGTGAGCAAAATGTAGGCTATAAACAAGTAATAAATGAAGTTTTAACCCCTTAAAGTGGAGAGGTCCTGGCGACCCACTGAGACGCTTTGGCGCCCCCTTGTGGGGGTCGGGACCCCCAGGTTAGGAACCACTGCTTAAGACAACAGCCGGAGTTTATAAAAACTGCCTTTAACAACGCTGCCTATCTGTTTGTCAAAGTTAAGATGAGAGTCTGAATACGCACCCAGGTCTTTCACCACAGAGTTCCCGAAGGGTTACAGTGAACCAAGTTCTTGACTGGCACCACTACTGGAAATACGGGGGCCAAAAACTATGAGCTCTGTCTTGTTCTCATTTAGTCACAGGACGTTATATGACAGCCAGGGTTTTACAACATTCAGGCGGTCCAGTAACGGCAGGACAGAAGAGAGCCGGTGTAGATCAGCCAAAATGGGTGTGATATGACAGCGTCTGCTTGAGTTTGTAAGAAATCTTGCGGCAGCATTCTGGACTTTCTGTAAACGGCCGAGGGCGGATGCATTAACACCAACAAGAATTGAGTTTGTGTAACAGACCCAGAATTTGGGCCTGTAGGCAAGATTAAATGTTCCCGTAATACAGGAAAAAGATGAGACCGAGGCGACAGGTGCTGTTTATCTTTGCCTCGCCTCTGCCAAATTTTAGTAATACAATCCCATTTTCTCAGCACAGAAATTCACAACCATGTGAAATGTATGTTTTAATGCATTTTATCTGTGACTTTAATCCAAAATATCTATTTGTGATTTTAGTCCAACATATTTTTATTCTGTTTTTAACCCAAAATATATTTATTCTGCTTTTAACAACAATACCCAGGTTTGCTATAACACCCAATTAGCTTAGTAGCTCAAAAAAGGCATCATGGAGGAACC
The DNA here is from genome assembly GCA_006942095.1 of Nothobranchius kuhntae. NCBI lineage: Eukaryota > Metazoa > Chordata > Actinopteri > Cyprinodontiformes > Nothobranchiidae > Nothobranchius > Nothobranchius kuhntae. The sequence goes on along the minus strand of SSNQ01000513.1, from coordinate 109,412 downwards.
ACATGTACTCTGGCAGGCTGAGTATTTTCTCCAAAATCACTTTTTAGAACCAGTAAACACACATTCTTTGCTGCCAACGGCATCTTAACCTATTTATGAAACATATCAGGAGACAACCGGAGCTTATCTAGCTAAGACAGCATGAAGTAAGTGTGAAGAGAATGCACAATAAAAATCAATATGGCGGCCGCGGCTGACCCGACCTCGGCATTTTTCCAGACTACCTCTTAAATTTAACAAATAAGCGTCTACACCCTGGTTTATACTTCCTCACTGAGCTGTGTTTCCCATCAATAGTTTACAACCATTTTCATGTTGTTTTACTGAGTTACTAACCTGTAAAACAGGAAAATGATGAGCCAGAGACGACAGGTGCCGTTTATCTTTGCCTCACCTCTGCCGAATTGGAGAAGGGGACCTCTAACTCTGCTACTCTGCCTTACTATTCAAGGCGCCACCGTGTGGCCTGGTGGTGTAATTGCAACCAAAAGAAAGACATTCGCAGTGTCAATTTCTCTCATTTAGATCATCACCATTTCTAGAGGGACTACACATTAGTGTGTCACATTTGCATTGGTTTGAAAAGGATGGCCTCGGTCTTTTTTACGTTTAGCCTTAGGATGTTGGAAACAAGCCAAGTTTTGATGTCCAAGAGACAGTGGAAATTTAGTCATTTAGAGCCAAATACATCTGACTAGTCATCAGCGTGGAGATGGTAGTGCAACAATTCATGTTTAGCTAAAATGTTACCCAATGGTAGAATGTAGATGGAAAAAAGGAGTGAACCCTGAATAGACCCCTGAGGAACTCCCCAGGAGTGACACAAAAGGTGAAGGGCAGTTGCTCATGTGGACGCTGAAGCTTCTATCAGTCAAATATGAGTGGAACTAGTTTAAAGGGGTCCCTGTGACTCTGACACAGGATTCCAGCCTGTTCAGCAGAGTGTTGTGGTCGACTGTATCAAATGCTGCCCATGGGTCGAGCAGGGTTGGTCACAGGAACTAGCATCAGTTGCTGCTGGGATATCATTCAGCACATGAATATGGGCAGATTCGGTGCTATGATTAGGCCTAAAGGCAGACTGAAAGTGGTCAAGCAGAGCTGAGCCTGCACCACTTTGGCCTTGGACAGAAAACAACGTTTGGATATTGGACAGAAATTTGCAAAGTCCTTGTGAACCAGGCCCTGTTTTTGACAATAACTTCATTTAATCAGTTAGTTTATTTGAAAGGATTGCAATACGGAGGACTGAAGAGGACACCAAGCATCAACCCGAGCAGACAATTATAACAAGATGCTTTTTTTGTTGAGCTCAGAACTGTAAAGCTTTTTGCCATTGCCTCAAAATATTTCTCTTTCTGGGAAAAGAATGATGGAAGTCATGCAGACCCAGACAAATTCAAGAGATGACTGCATATCACCTTTGTTTCAAGTTGGTGTTAAAACTTATTGCATGCCAGTGTATGGTGAATGTCTTGACTGTCATAAATCATCAGTAAAGACATTTCTGAGTCATCCATCATGGCAGGGCTCAGCCTTAGAGATAGGTTGAGGAGCTCAGACACTGGGGAGGAACTGAAAATAGATCTGCTGCTCCTCCACATCAAGGTGATCCAGTGGAGGCGGTTTGGGCATTTGGTTATCATGTCTCCTGTACGCCTCCTGGAGCGTGTGTGTTTGCAGCATGTCCTGCTGGCAGGAGGACCCCAGGCTGACCCAGGACATGCTGGAGGGATTATATCTCCAGGCTGGGAACGCCTGGGGAATCCAACAGGGGAGCTGGTGGAGGTTGCTGGGGACAGGATGGTTTTTAGAGCTGTTGCTCCCACGTTGGACATGAGAAAAGAAACACTCACACAAAAACTATCCCGTTCATCCTTGTATCCTTTTGGGTCCTTGCACCAGATCCCACATCCATTCCTGACCATCACTTAAGAGTGGAGGATGAGTTAAATCTCATTTAATGTGTTTTATTAAAAGTTCAACTAAATTACCGTATTTTCTGGACTATAAGCCGCTACTTTTTTCCCACGCTTTGAACCATGCAGCTTATAATGAGGTGCGGCTTTACTGAAGATTTTCCTTCACCTGCAGGGGGCGCTTTAGCAGAAAGTGAAACAGGTGGAAGTCAGAAGTGGAAATGGAAGAAAGTGCTCATTTTAATTTAGCACATGCAAGCAGCCGGCACGACGAAGAGTTTTTTTCAAACCCATACCCCCTCATCATGGTAACTACACGTATGAGTTCATATGATGCCGCATTTAAGTTGAAGGCCATTGATCTGGCATTAAAGGAGGGAAACAGTGCTGCCGCACGTAAGCTTGGCATGAATGAATCCATGGTTCGACGCTGGAGACGGCAGCGGGAAGAATTCATTCAAGCCAGCTTCACCCGGGGTGATGACAGCAACATGGACAGCGACACTGACATCGCCACAGAAGAGGTATGTGACGAAGCTCTTCTGAGGCTGTTCAACTCCGACACTGAAGAAGAGGACTTTAATGGCTTTAGTGCACAAGAGGAAGATGAGAGCGAATGACTTCTTCTGGTAGGCAAGTGTGTTTTATTTACTAACCAGGCATGTTTTGTGTGCAGTTTTTATTTTCTAATCATCCAGGGCTTGTTAATGCTGTGTCAGCGCTGTTCTTTTCTTCTAAACATGCAAATTACCGGAAATAACGTGTCAGTGCTGTTTTTATTTTATAACCATCCAGAAATATGAATGCTATCAGAGCTGTTTTCTTTTCTAAACTTGCAGGCACGTTCACCCATGTTTAAGATTTGTTTTGTTGAATTAAAACAACAACGAAAAACCGTCTTTCTGTCTAATTATCTTATGTTATGGCCGTACATGCGCTGTGCGCCGGAGACCTGCATGTGGCTGCTGCGCCGCAGCTTGGATTCAAGTGCGGCGTGTGTGTGTAGAAAACCTTTTTTTTAGTTGGTGCGGCTTAAATTGAGATGCGCTCTATAGTCCAGAAATTACGGTACGTGAGAAAAAAATGATACAACAAATGTTGATTCTTACTTGCATTTCTATGGTGGATGATTATCAGCTTGAAGCTGAGATAGGAAAATTAGTTATTCCCAATTCCAGAAATCCTAATTCAGCGGTAAACATCAGCTGTATTATCCTATGTTGACAACACCTTATTTACAGGATCTTGCATAATTCATGAGGAGGGACTCTCCAGACAAATAATTTGTAATGACAAGACACAGAGCTATCGTTCATCCCATTTTAGCTCCGCTGAGACAAAAAAATCCTAAAGAGGATAAAATCCTGTCAGAAAATGTAATTAAACTATTACATAACAGTTAATAAAGTTAATAAAGACTGAATTTATTTGGTAGTAAGCCTCCTTTCCTAAACACAACAGTGTTTTAGTTTAAGGTTGCATTAGCTACACTAAAATGGATTCATCAGTTTAGGGTTATGGTTTGAGGAAATATGAGCCGTGTTGTACAACCCTCCAGCATCTGAGGAAAAAAACAAAAGCCCATTGACTGATTTAAAAAGTGTAAAAGCGAAGTTTGCAGTTTGAGCTGAAACACAGAAGTCTCGACTATCTGCTCTTACGAGCCCAACAAGAACATCTCTCAACAGTTGGGAGGTAAACAGATTTATTGCAGCATTAATGTTGCTTTGGGTTTGTGTGATAGGAGCAATGAAAGCACGCTAGAAACAGACATAAATGTGTTTTTATTGAGTCGTTATCTTGGCAGATGGATAAAGAAAGTCATCTCCTTTCTGCCAGACAAGGAGGGACTGCCATTCATTTGTTGGTGGGTGAGAATGTGCGTGCGTTGTGCACACGCATGCAAGCAAATGGGCTTTTTTTCTGCATGTTTTTTGTCTCGCCTAACAAAAGTTCTTCCTGATCCTCACATCCTCTGGGGCCCAACCAGTTAACTCTGATTGCTCATCTGAACCCTTACACATAATGGCAGCCCTAACACCCTCAAGGGAAAAGACGATGAAACGTCTTTCCTCGGCAGCTTAAAAACAGACACAACTGCTGTTGCCATAGGAACAGATCTAAAACCAATTACAAACGACACAGAACGAAGCTTGGTTTCTGTCAGCTGAGATATGGCCCTCCAAATTCCACCTAAGTTGGTGCAGGATCCCGCTCTACCTGTATTTTTTTTATTTTACTTTGGCTTCCTGTCATCCTTACATCAGCACCAGGTGTGTTCGCTTTCTGATCATCCAGTCTGAAGTGGATGCCGATGGGATGGAATCGTTCTGTGAAAAGGGGAATTGGTGATGAGGATGGGCTTGAAGAGGAAACACATGCAGTGGGAGTTTTAGTGAGAGAGACAACAAAAAACAAGAAGGATGACGAGGTAAACAGAGGACGGTTAAGGAGGAGGAGGGAGAAGAGGAAGTGACCCTCCATTGGGGCCCGATTCAACACTCCATTAAGGTTCATCTGCATAATGCTTCTTGTAGCTTCATTAGCGCTGAGCAGAGGCGGAGCTCTGCCAGGTACAGCATCTCCTTCACCTCACCCCCACCTCCCTCCTTCTCATTGCTACTGTCCATCTTTTAGCCTCCCACCCACCAAAGATCCCCTCTCTGACAATCAACAACGTGTGAGCCGGAGATAAAGGAAACACCTGACAGTCTGCAGTCCTCGCTGCCTCTCATCCATCATACACCACCCCTTTTTTTCTCATCCTTTAGTCCACATTCTGCCTTCCATTCTCAACCCTTCAGCGTATCTCTGCCTGTGCCCAGCCAAAGCATCACTGCATCCCAGCCAGGGGTGTGTCCAGAGGGGGGGGGGGGGGGGCATGGTACCCCTCTCTCCCTGCAAAAAGGCTGGCCACCCCACCCCCAAAACCTGAGACAGTAAAGCACATAGAACATATAATGAATAAAAACACAACATCTAAAACGTAGAATAAATCAAATATCAAATGTAAGACGACATTTCTTTGACTGTTCTAATACGTTCAGCGTTAAACTGAGCTTGGCTCATGCTTCTGAAATTCAGATAATGAGACTTTTGGAGTCAAACAAAACAACAAACAGGCCAGACGTTTCGTTTCTTCTTGAAAATATTTCATAGTAATTTTTACTTTATTCTTTCATTGATATTAGGTTTTATAGCTCATCTATTTCTGTTTTTACGTAGGGTTAGAGCTAATTAACCAAAACTTAAATGCACTAAAACGTTGGTCTGGAAAGGACATCTACTTCATCTAAAGTGTGTCCTCCTCTCCTTTACAAAAGACTCCTGACTTTACAATGTCAGAGAAAGTCTCTGTTTTATTTATACATGTATGCATTCATCATGGAAAAACGTCATGAATAATTATTTATAAAAGCGAACCATTGGTGTTGTGCTTTGACTTTATTTTGGTTTACAGCAGCCAGTTAGATTGTGACGAACCCTCTCAGGCTCTAAATCAGTTTTGATAAAAGGACGAACAACTAAGTCCTTCGGGGGTACGTGTGTGGAGTAACCAGGCAGGTTTAACGATGCTAATCTGCAACGCCCGCCTCCAGAGGGCTAATGCAAAGTTATGAGCCGTTTGCATGTGCCACCCCGGTTCAAATTTGTGCCCCTACCTGTCCACCCATAAACATGTCTCCAAACACGCCACTGATCTCAGCCACACGAGGACAAAATGATGGCGTTTCATCTCTGTGAGCTTTTCTGAATGAACCAGGGAAAAACAGTCGAAGCAGCATCTGAGTCGAAGGCCGTTGGTGGATGACGTGTTCAGAAATCTATTTGTTTCTCCATCTTGTGAAATAATAATAATCACAATGAGCAAAGTGTGAACTCTGTCCTTGACAAATCAATGCCCCCACCCCTAGGAATAGAAACCCCTAATCAAACCAGATGGCATCCATCACACTCACCCCTCCTTTATTTGATTCAGTGACTGAGTGAATAATGGCTGCTGGAGCAATCAATATATTTCCTCAAAGCCATGTCACTCTCATGAACACTTGTTGAAGGGCCGAACTGCGCTGTTCTGTTTGTTTTTACATCTTTTCTCCCTACCTCCCCCTCCTCTGTCACCTCCCCTTTTCTTTTCTGCTCCCCCGTCTAGCTTTGACAGCTGTTATCTACTTCGCCGTGTTTTCAGCCTACGCCTTATCTGGGCTTGAATTCATTTAGATGCCTCTCCACAGACGCTGCCCAGAGCTCCTCTAAAGCAGGAAACCCATTTAAACGGCATAATTCATAACACACAGAGAGCAGCCGTACAGATGGAGCAGTAATGTGCTTTAATGCTGTCAACTGTGAGTAGACACATACAGTAGCTGGTCATTAACAGCCGTATCAATGCATGAAGGGCCAAGAAAGTAGGTGCACCAGTGTTATCATTAACACAGAATGTGTTCAGTAAGTGATGTGTTTTCAACATCAAAGTGTTCCCACAGCAAAATGAAGACGAAGAAAAAAAAATGAAAATATCATTTCTATAGCGCCTCTCACGATAAAAATCACGAGGCGCTTCACAAAAACAAAAAATGTAAAAATATAAAAAAGCATTTAGAAAATGTTTAAAAATTTATTTAAAATGAGCAAAAATAGACGATTGGGATTTAAAAGAAAAATGTTAAGAAAGAGAGAGAGAGTGAATAGGAAAGAGGGAAATCAGTGGATCCTGAGGAAGGTGGACTAGGCGGGGAGAGCAGAATAAAGAGAGTGGTGATGAAGGTCACACCAACACCAGCCTGAACAGGTGAGTCTTCAGCTGCTTTTTGAAGGAGACCACTGAGTCCACTGATCTCAGGCTCAGGGGGAGAGAGTTCCAGAGTCTGGGGGCCACAGCAGCAAATGATCTGTCACCTTTGGTCTTTAGCCTGGTGCTGCACAACCAGTAGGCTTTGATCACTGGACCTCAGGGACCTGCTGGGGGTGTAGGGACTAAGAAGATCACCAATGTAAGATGGTGCTTGTCCATGTAAGGCCCTATAGACCAGAACCAGGATCTTGAAATGAACCCTGAAGTTGACTGGCAGCCAGTGAAGCTGGAGGAGAAGTGGGGTGATGTGGGTGTGTTTGGAGGACTTGGTCAGAAGCCGAGCACAGGCATTCTGAACCACCTGTAGACGGTTCAGGGAGGTTCTGCTCAGACACGTGAAAAGAGAGTTACAGTAGTCTAAGCGTGAGGAGATGAAGGTGTGGAGAACTGTCTCAAGTTCAGAGTGGGACAGAATGGGACTCAGCTTAGCAACGTTCCTGAGATGGAAGAAGGAAGAGCCAACAAGAGAACTGACATGAGAATCCAGGGTGAGAGCTGGGTCAAAGGTCACGCCAAGATTCCTGACAGAGGGTTTAGTGTGGGAAGCAAGCTGACCAAGAGAGTCTCTGACTTTGGGAACCAGCTTGTCTGGGACACAGATGAGGATCTCAGTCTTATCTTCATTCAGCTGAAGAAAGCTCCCAGACATCCAGGTTTTGACAGAGTCTAAGCAGGTGTGTAACTGCTGCAGCTTAGACATCTCATGGGGCTTAACCCATTTGTGCCCAAATTTTTTTCAGAGTCATAATGCATATCATTTAATCAGTTAAGTCCCTCTGAATCATGTTATATTATTTCTTTTCAATTATATACTGTTTTTGGGAAGAAAATTGCATATTTATGACTGGCAACTATTGTTGCCAGTGGTCACACAGCTTGTCAGTAGGTGAAATGTCACCTAATAATAGGAATAGAGAAGTAATAATAATATCGTTTTAACCAGGGCTGACCCTGGGGCATTATTTTCACTGGGCAAAATTTTAGAGTCTAAGCAGGTGTGTAACATTTGCAGCTTAGACGTCTCATGGGGCTTAAAGGAGATGTACAGTTGGATGTCATCTGCATAAAGATGGTAGGAGATTCCTTTGAAGGAGCTCAGGATGTGCTGAAGAGAAAGCAGATAGAGGAGGAAGAGTAGAGGCCCCAGCACAGAACCTTGTGGGACACCATGGGCAAGAGAGGTGGTGGAGGACCTAAACTTGGAGACAGCCACAGAAAAGGAGCGCTCAGAGAGATAAGAGGAGAACCACTCCAGAGCAGATCCTGATAGGCCTACCCAGTCCCTCAGCTTCTCCAGTAGCAGGTGATGAGCAACAGTGTCAAAGGCTGCAGTCAGGTCCAACAGGAACAGAACAGAACAGTCCCCTACATCACTGTGAGTCAGAAGGTCATTAGAGACCCTAAGAAGAGCTGTTTCAGTAGAATGAGCTCTACGAAAACCTGACTGTAAGCAATCATAGATGTTATGTTCATCAAGAGCAGCTGTGAGTTGTTTAGCCACAACCTTTTCCAAGATCTTGGAGATGAACGGAAGTTTAGAGATGGGTCTGAAGCTGCTATGGAGAGAGGGGTCGAGACTCGGTTTTTTAAGAAGCAGGTGGAATACAGCATTCTTAAAGTAAGCAGGGACCTGACCAGAAACCAGAGAAGCATTAATTATAGAGAGCACACTGGGACCGATGGACTGAAAAGCACTTTTAAACAAAGATGAGGGTAAGATGTCGAGGGGGCATGCAGAGGTCTTCATAGAGTTAACTAGTTTGGTTAACTCGGGCAAAGAAACAGGAGCAAAGCTATCTAGGATGATGGGCCTGGTTGGAGTCGGGAGAGGCGGCGATAAGGCTGAAGGAGAGGTGCTAGATCTAACCTTATTGACTTTGTCCACAAAGAAAGACAGAAAGTTCTCACAGTCTGTAACAGAGTGGATGGAGGCTGTTGGGTTGGCAGGAGAGACGATGCTGCTGATGGTGTTAAACAGTAGCTTGGGGTTCCCTTTGCTCTGGGACACCAGGTTGGAGAAATAGGAAACGCTGGTGTCTTTGACTGCAGAGTTTAATGATGTCAGAAGATCCTTTAGGTGCAGGAGATGGGTGTGGAGATGGGTTTTCTTCCACAAATGCTCAATTTTTCTGCATTGGCCCTTCAGGCTGTGAAGGCTGTCAGTAAACTAGGGAGTAGGGTTCACTGCAGGAACTGATCTGGTTCTGACAGGACAGATGTTGTCCAGAATGGAGAGGCAGTGCTCGTTAAACTGAGAAGTTAAGGAATCTGGGTCGTTATCAGAAGAACAGGGTGGATCAAAAGCAGCAGAACAATTGCTAGCTGTGCTCTCATTAAGAAAATGAGAACTAACCATACGGCGAGCAGGAGGTGGGGACGCAGAAACTGACAAGTTAAAGAAAATGCAATGGTGATCTGAAATATAAACGTCCTCAGGACAAACACTGTCAGCATTTAGACTCAGGGTAAAAACAAGGTCTAGAGTGTGCCCCCTGGTGTGTGTGGGGCCAGAAACATGCTGGGTAAAGCTGAAGGAGTCCATAAGGCTGGAGAAATTCATGGCAAAGTGATCGGAGGGATCATCAACGTGGATGTTAAAGTCACCAACAATCACCAGTCTGGACAGCTTCACAGTGGAGGATAGAAAGTCACTAAACTCCTGAAGCAAAGAACCATTTGGACCAGGTGGACGATAAACCACAGCACAGTAGAACGGTCATAACACCCGACTTTAATCAGCTGCAGTTCAAAGGAAGCAAAGTGGCCAGAGGTTGTAGAGCTACATGGAAGATGGTCTCTGAAAGCAACAGCTAGGCCTCCACCATGACCAGAACCCCGGGGCTGGCTAAAGAATGAATAACCACTCGGGCAGAGTTCAATCAGACCAAAATAATCAGATGTTTGCTGCCAAACTTCAGTCAGAAACAGAAAATCCAGGTTTTTAGAGAGAATTAAATCATTGAGCAGGAAGGTCTTGTTGTTAACAGAGCGGGTGTTTAATAGAGCCATGCTGAGTGAGGTGGAGGAATCAGAAACTACAGAAACAGCTGGAGTTAGTGGACGTAAATTAGCAGGGTTAGATCCACGGTGTTTATAAAAAACACTTATGGAGGGAACAGGAGGATAAACCGACCTTAAAAAACTTGGACGGATGAACCACGTCCCAACGCGGCCTGGCGGGAATGCGGAAGTGGCGTTCAGGTCACCAAACAAAGCTAGAAGATCGTGCCGATGTTTACCAGATAAACCACGCTTTAAGAGAAGTCTTATTCTCACCTGGATTCCTGCTCGTTTACCTCTTTTCCTCCGACGTTTTCCCNNGAGATTCCTTTGAAGGAGCTCAGGATGTGCTGAAGAGAAAGCAGATAGAGGAGGAAGAGTAGAGGCCCCAGCACAGAACCTTGTGGGACACCATGGGCAAGAGAGGTGGTGGAGGACGTAAACTTGGAGACAGCCACAGAAAAGGAGCGCTCAGAGAGATAAGAGGAGAACCACTCCAGAGCAGATCCTGATAGGCCTACCCAGTCTCTCAGCCTCTCCAGTAGCAGGTGATGGTCAACAGTGTCAAAGGCTGCAGTCAGGTCCAGCAGGACCAGAACAGAACAGTCCCCTACATCACTGTGAGTCAGAAGGTCATTAGAGACCCTAAGAAGAGCTGTTTCAGTAGAATGAGCTCTACGAAAACCTGACTGTAAGCAATCATAGATGTTATGTTCATCAAGAGCAGCTGTGAGTTGTTTAGCCACAACCTTTTCCAAGATCTTGGAGATGAACGGAAGTTTAGAGATGGGTCTGAAGCTGCTATGGAGAGAGGGGTCGAGACTCGGTTTTTTAAGAAGCAGGTGGAATACAGCATTCTTAAAGTAAGCAGGGACCTGACCAGAAACCAGAGAAGCATTAATTATAGAGAGCACACTGGGACCGATGGACTGAAAAGCACTTTTAAACAAAGATGAGGGTAAGATGTCGAGGGGGCATGCAGAGGTCTTCATAGAGTTAACAAGTTTGGTTAACTCGGGCAAAGAAACAGGAGCAAAGCTATCTAGGATGATGGGCCTGGTTGGAGTCAGGAGAGGCAGCGATAAGGCTGAAGGAGAGATGCTAGATCTAACCTTATTGACTTTGTCCACAAAGAAAGACAGAAAGTTCTCACAGTCTGTAACAGAGTGGATGGAGGCTGTTGGGTTGGCAGGAGAGACGATGCTGCTGATGGTGTTAAACAGTAGCTTGGGGTTCCCTTTGCTCTGGGACACCAGGTTGGAGAAATAGGAAACGCTGGTGTCTTTGACTGCAGAGTTTAATGATGTCAGAAGATCCTTTAGGTGCAGCAGATGGGTGTGGAGATGGGTTTTCTTCCACAAACGCTCAATTTTTCTGCATTGGCCCTTCAGGCTGTGAAGGCTGTCAGTAAACTAGGGAGTAGGGTTCACTGCAGGAACTGATCTGGTTCTGACAGGACAGATGTTGTCCAGAATGGAGAGGCAGTGCTCGTTAAACTGAGAAGTTAAGGAATCTGGGTCGTTATCAGAAGAACAGGGTGGATCAAAAGCAGCAGAACAATTGCTAGCTGTGCTCTCATTAAGAAAATGAGAACTAACCATACGGCGAGCAGGAGGTGGGGACGCAGAAACTGACAAGTTAAAGAAAATGCAATGGTGATCTGAAATATAAACGTCCTCAGGACAAACACTGTCAGCATTTAGACTCAGGGTAAAAACAAGGTCTAGAGTGTGCCCCCTGGTGTGTGTGGGGCCAGAAACATGCTGGGTAAAGCTGAAGGAGTCCATAAGGCTGGAGAAATTCATGGCAAAGTGATCGGAGGGATCATCAACGTGGATGTTAAAGTCACCAACAATCACCAGTCTGGACAGCTTCACAGTGGAGGATAGAAAGTCACTAAACTCCTGAAGCAAAGAACCATTTGGACCAGGTGGACGATAAACCACAGCACAGTAGAACGGTCATAACACCCGACTTTAATCAGCTGCAGTTCAAAGGAAGCAAAGTGGCCAGAGGTTGTAGAGCTACATGGAAGATGGTCTCTGAAAGCAACAGCTAGGCCTCCACCATGACCAGAACCCCGGGGCTGGCTAAAGAATGAATAGCCACTCGGGCAGAGTTCAATCAGACCTGAATAATCAGATGTTTGCTGCCAAACTTCAGTCAGAAACAGAAAATCCAGGTTTTTAGAGAGAATTAAATCATTGAGCAGGAAGGTCTTGTTGTTAACAGAGCGGGTGTTTAATAGAGCCATGCTGAGTGAGGTGGAGGAATCAGAAACTACAGAAACAGCTGGAGTTAGTGGACGTAAATTAGCAGGGTTAGATCCACGGTGTTTATAAAAACCACTCATGGAGGGAACAGGAGGATAAACCGACCTTAAAAAACTTGGACGGATGAACCACGTCCCAACGCGGCCTGGCGGGAATGCGGAAGTGGCGTTCAGGTCACCAAACAAAGGACAAGAAGCTAGAAGATCGTGCCGATGTTTACCAGATAAACCACGCTTTAAGAGAAGTCTTATTCTCACCTGGATTCCTGCTCGTTTACCTCTTTTCCTCCGACGTTTTCCCGGGACCGGACAAACATAGCCGGAGGCGGGCAGCTCGGGACTGTAGTTTGGCTCTGGGCCAGTGCGTCACTCAGGTAAACAAACCGGATGGTACGTCCTCGGTGCGTCTTGGGCGATCGTGAACGAACGGAAGGACAAAAAAGTCTGGCGACCATAGGAGATGGTAGCAGGGACACTACTGAAGAGGATCGCAGACAGGAGCAAGGTGGAAAAGAGGAGGTTAGTGGAGACAAGTTTGAAAAAGTGGCCGGTGACTGTGGCTAAGCCAAGCACAGGCGCCATCTTGTTGCCGACCGGACGCGGAGCAAAATGGCACTTTTGTAGGATTTGCTCTAAAAAGCAGAACTCGGTTTTCACTCAGTGCCTACATATGTAAATACCACTCGACTCAAAATGATTTTATCCAACTTCAAGTTGAGTTGTTTGGCTCCTTGTGCTTGAAACCAACATCCCCTAACAGGGTTACACATCCTGGCTAAATGTGAGCATGAGGGAGGATGTGAGGCAGAAAGCAGAATTTATAAACAGCAAATACACATCTGCAAAATGAAATCTGATCACAACTCAGAAGTCTTTTTAACGTGTTGTAAAGAAAAAAAAAGGAAAATCTTGAAACTCGCTAATCTGACTGAACACTTGGTCCAATTAAAAGTTTTTGACTGTCAAGTCACCTAAAATATGGAGTCTTGACCTTTAAGTTCTACAGTGAGAGAAAAGCAGGCAAGGAAACAGTTAAAGGGCTTCCGTTTAAACCAGGAGGGGTGTCAGGGAGTTGTAAACTAAGCCAATCTAACGGGTTTAATCCATTTCAACAGAGTTTGTTTCATTTTTCTATTAAAAGGACAAGAGATAAAAAAAGTCAGGCTGTTGAGGTGAAAAGAAAAGTTCAGCTGGTTAGAAGAACCAAATGTTCCTGATAAAGCTGAGTAACCACGGTTAACTGTTGCCACGCCTCTCTTCGCCACAAACAGATGGCTTTGAGACTCTTGAAACTATGAATTTGCAAATCCAAAAATCAAAGTGTAACAATGAGTCGTTTACATTTTACTTTATGAAGCATAAAATGTGAGATTCCATAGAAATATGAAATATCAATCTGATGGATCTTTGAATATTTTAACCAGAAGATCAGAACTTTTAATTGCAGGGATTAAGCAACACTTTGTATTAACTCCAAGGAAAGAGAGAGAGTCAGGTTTATAATAGTTACGAAATTTATTTCTACACAATTTAAACAAGACTAACTTTAACACTCTGTGTGCTGATGGACTAAGGTGGAGTGAGACGTGAGATGAATGATGTATATGTGTGGAATGTTATTCAGAACCAGCGGATCCGGAGAAGCAGTTAGTTCTGAGTGGGAGTGAATGTTTCGCTCTAAACTTTAGTAGGAGATTTATAACACACATGAAACGCCATCTGTCGGGCTACGTACCCCAGGGAAAGCCTCTGTTAGATCCAGAATGTCGAGGTCCTCTTGGACCCTCCTTGGTACCGAAGCCGGTAGAAAAGCAGCGGTGCCGACCAAACTAGTCTTGGAATGCTTCCAGGTCACGACAGGTTACGACATTTGAAGTAAAAACATCTAATTGAGAATCAGAAATGTTTTATTGTCCCAAAAGCTGGGAAATTTGTTTGCTGCAGCAGAAGTGTAACAAGTAAAATGGAATCAGATTGATGTATGTACAAATTTACATGAAATACACATTTACATGATTAAATATGTATAATAAGTATGTGTGTTGAAATGAGTTTTTACAGTTATTGCACATTAAACAATGTACATGTTATTAAACAAATGTCCCTGTTTGTGGGACAACCAAGGATTTCTGATTCTGATTGTCTTGCTCACAGAAATGTAATGTACAGCTTACCTCTGCACCCAGCTGCTGTTCTCCCTGTCCAAACGTCCTCCGTTTCTTCCGTTTCCCTCGTCGAGCTGCATGGCAATGTTAGCTCTGACTAGCATGGCTAGCTTCACCGTTCACTGTTGTCCATGTGTGCCCGGGATGACTCGTGTTTCTTCACCTTCTCAGAAAAATGTTTCATGTCTGTAACTCCTGACACAATCCATGCCTTATCTGTCCCAGCCGTTTTGAATAACAAACACGGAAAGCAAAATAAAGCATTAGCATGATTGCATCCAGCTAGCCAAGCCTTCCTGGTGTACCAATTTCGGGAGAAGCCTCGTGTACAGTTTACCCTTA
>SSNQ01000513.1:71418-94393 GCA_006942095.1 Nothobranchius kuhntae | reverse complement strand
GGCCGCGGATTCCTCTTCCGTCGGCACACTAGGAATCGAAATAAAAAACGCTGAGCGATTCTGGGGAAAAATGAACAGTTGGAACCGGTTCCAATCAATGCTCGATTGTCGATGCCCAACCCTACCATAGGCCCTATCAAATAAAAATGTTTTAAGCCTAGTCTTAAAAATAGACCAGGTGTCTGCCTCATGGACTAAAGCTGGGAGCTGGTTCCACAGGAGAGGAGCCTGATAACTAAAAGATCTGCCTCCCGTCCTAATTTTAGATATTCTGGGAACCACCAGTAAACCTACAGTCTGAGTGCGAAGTGCTCGGTTAGAAACGTATGGAACAATCAGATCACTGATGTATGATGGACCTTGATTATTAAGAGCTTTATATGTGAGAAGAAGGATCTTAAAATCTATCCTGAATTTAACAGGTAGCCAATGTAGGGAAGCTAAGACAGGAGAGATATGATCTCTCTTTTTAATTCTCATCAGAACTCTAGCTGCAGCATTTTGGACAAGCTGAAGACTTTTAACTACATTCTGTGGACTTCCTGAGAGTAATGAATTACAGTAATCCAGTCTTGATGTAATAAATGCATGAACTAGTTTTTCAGCATCACTTCTGGAAAGGATGCTTCTGATCTTAGCAATATTCCGAAGGTGGAAAAAGGAAATCCTACAAACCTGATTAACCTGGGATTTGAATGACATGTCCTGGTCAAAGATAACACCAAGGTTCCTTACTTTGTTCTCAGAGATTAATGTAATGCCATTCAGGTCAGGTGATTGACTAAGCAATTTCCTTTTCTGGATTTCTGGTCCAAAGATGAGAACTTCTGTCTTGTCTTGATTTAAAAGCAAAAAGTTTAGAGTCATCCAATTTTTTATGTCCTCAAGACAAGCCTGTAATCTACCCAACCGATTAGGTTCATCAGGGTTAATGGATAAATATAACAGAGTATCGTCAGCTTAACAGTGAAAGTTTATCCCATGCTGTCTAATGATTTTACCAATTGGGAGCATATATATATAGTAAAAAGAATTGCTCCAAGCAATAGAGAGTGTGAAGGGCCACAGATTTGTCCCCTAAAGATGTGCAGGAGACGGAGGGAGCTCCAAGTCCCAGAGATCCAGGAGTTACCCCAAAGCACAGGAACTCCAGGGAGACTGAGACCAGAAAAGCCCCCGCTCCCCTCGAGAGGCGCAGAGGATCGCCCCAGGGGGCCACAACCAGCAGCCGGCAGAGTCCCGGGAGATATCGGCAGCAAGCCCACAGGCCCGCCCGCAGCCTCCCACCCCCTAGCTGGCCGAGCCCGGGACCCAATGACCCGGGACCCAGAGGCGACCTCCCCCGCCGGGGACCCAGCAGAGCCCAGGGACCCAGACCCCAACAGGCAGCCACCGGGATTGGTCTGGCAGATGCCAAAAATCTTAAACTCCCTGACCCGGGAGCCATGACCCAGGCAGACCAAGGCACCGCTCCACACCTTGGCCTCTGTCTCATGTAGATTAGCCTGTCAGAGACTTAATGTCGCTGCTCGAGCAGACGCAGCTGCAATGCACCAGCTTTATGCTCCACCTGAACTTTCACTTTAGCAGTAACATCACACAGTGTTGCGCACCACAATGTAGCATTACCTAACCTAATGTAACACATCCAGGTTCAAATGCACTTCAGCTCCTGATAGAGTGGCCCAGCTCTGATAAGATCAGAACAAGGATGGTTTAGAAGATGATTTTGTGAGTGTGAAGCAGCACAGAATATAACAGAGTACCTTGTGGAGGCAGCAGCCCTAGTATGGAAGCCCAGAATGTCCTATAAGGCAGTTATGACACAACATTTGTTCCATTGTAGGCTCCTAAGCTCACTAGCCCCCAGAACCACTGCACACCTCAGTCTATGCAGCAGATAGGTGCTGCATGTGTGAATAAACTAATCAATTCAGTGTGAATGCACAAGTTAAAGACTGTGAGCATCTCTGCACTAAAAGAAGGTGTGACCAGACCCAGAATGTACTGTCAGTGTGCTTCAGGTGGGTCACTGACAATCGTTTCTAGGTCATGTATGACCTGTATGACCATGTAAGAGCAGATGGGACATATAATCATACGTAGGTGTAAAAAGCACCTCGGGGTAAAATGGGTTAATTAGGGGTTAACGCATAACAGTTTAATTACGTGTCAGGCCATGGTAGACTGGTGCCTATCTCCAGCAGTCAATGGGCAATCAGGTGGGGTACACCCTGGACAGAGAGCCAAGCCATCACAGGGCAACACAGAGACACACAGGACAAACAATCATGCACACACACACACCTGTCTCTTATACACNGTGCGTCACTCAGGTAAGCAAACCGGATGGTACGTCCTCGGTGCGTCTTGGGCGATCGTGAACGAACGGAAGGACAAAAAAGTCTGGCGACCATAGGAGATGGTAGCAGGGACACTACTGAAGAGGATCGCAGACAGGAGCAAGGTGGAAAAGAGGAGGTTAGTGGAGACAAGTTTGAAAAAGTGGCCGGTGACTGTGGTTAAGCCAAGCACAGGCGCCATCTTGTTGCCGACCGGACGCGGAGCAAAATGGCACTTTTGTAGGATTTGCTCTAAAAAGCAGAACTCGGTTTTCACTCAGTGCCTACATATGTAAATACCACTCGACTCAAAATGATTTTATCCAACTTCAAGTGGAGTTGTTTGGCTCCTTGTGCTTGAAACCAACATCCCCTAACAGGGTTACACATCCTGGCTAAATGTGAGCATGAGGGAGGATGTGAGGCAGAAAGCAGAATTTATAAACAGCAAATACACATCTGCAAAATGAAATCTGATCACAACTCAGAAGTCTTTTTAACGTGTTGTAAAGAAAAAAAAAGGAAAATCTTGAAACTCGCTAATCTGACTGAACACTTGGTCCAATTAAAAGTTTTTGACTGTCAAGTCACCTAAAATATGGAGTCTTGACCTTTAAGTCTACAGTGAGAGAAAAGCAGGCAAGGAAACAGTTAAAGGGCTTCCGTTTAAACCAGGAGGGGTGTCAGGGAGTTGTAAACTAAGCCAGTCTAACGGGTTTAATCCATTTCAACAGAGTTTGTTTCATTTTTCTATTAAAAGGACAAGAGATAAAAAAAGTCAGGCTGTTGAGGTGAAAAGAAAAGTTCAGCTGGTTAGAAGAACCAAATGTTCCTGATAAAGCTGAGTAACCACAGTTAACTGTTGCCACGCCTCTCTTCGCCACAAACAGATGGCTTTGAGACTCTTGAAACTATGAATTTGCAAATCCAAAAATCAAAGTGTAACAATGAGTCGTTTACATTTTACTTTATGAAGCATAAAATGTGAGATTCCATAGAAATATGAAATATCAATCTGATGGATCTTTGAATATTTTAACCAGAAGATCAGAACTTTTAATTGCAGGGATTAAGCAACACTTTGTATTAACTCCAAGGAAAGAGAGAGAGTCAGGTTTATAATAGTTACGAAATTTATTTCTACACAATTTAAACAAGACTAACTTTAACACTCTGTGTGCTGATGGACTAAGGTGGAGTGAGACGTGAGATGAATGATGTATATGTGTGGAATGTTATTCAGAACCAGCGGATCCGGAGAAGCAGTTAGTTCTGAGTGGGAGTGAATGTTTCGCTCTAAACTTTAGTAGGAGATTTATAACACACATGAAACGCCATCTGTCGGGCTACGTACCCCAGGGAAAGCCTCTGTTAGATCCAGAATGTCGAGGTCCTCTTGGACCCTCCTTGGTACCGAAGCCGGTAGAAAAGCAGCGGTGCCGACCAAACTAGTCTTGGAATGCTTCCAGGTCACGACAGGTTACGACATTTGAAGTAAAAACATCTAATTGAGAATCAGAAATGTTTTATTGTCCCAAAAGCTGGGAAATTTGTTTGCTGCAGCAGAAGTGTAACAAGTAAAATGGAATCAGATTGATGTATGTACAAATTTACATGAAATACACATTTACATGATTAAATATGTATAATAAGTATGTGTGTTGAAATGAGTTTTTACAGTTATTGCACATTAAACAATGTACATGTTATTAAACAAATGTCCCTGTTTGTGGGACAACCAAGGATTTCTGATTCTGATTGTCTTGCTCACAGAAATGTAATGTACAGCTTACCTCTGCACCCAGCTGCTGTTCTCCCTGTCCAAACGTCCTCCGTTTCTTCCGTTTCCCTCGTCGAGCTGCATGGCAATGTTAGCTCTGACTAGCATGGCTAGCTTCACCGTTCACTGTTGTCCATGTGTGCCCGGGATGACTCGTGTTTCTTCACCTTCTCAGAAAAATGTTTCATGTCTGTAACTCCTGACACAATCCATGCCTTATCTGTCCCAGCCGTTTTGAATAACAAACACGGAAAGCAAAATAAAGCATTAGCATGATTGCATCCAGCTAGCCAAGCCTTCCTGGTGTACCAATTTCGGGAGAAGCCTCGTGTACAGTTTACCCTTACCCTTGTCCTGCTGGCTTATCTTTACTTCGGGCTGATCTGGTCCAAGCTCTTTGACATTAAGTTTTTCCACCATTGTTCTCCTCTCAAACGGATGCTGGAGAAGAGACCGAACTGAATTCAGTGGCTGCTGAGATCCGGTATCCATGCTGGTTGTAGGCGCACTCTTGTCCATCACTGCATCTGCGTCACCACCAAATAAATACCTTGCTCGAGTTGAGCTCAACCCGAACACCGGTAGCTCTATCGCCCTTCGGGCTTCCGAATCGACGATGCTGATTGGATGCATTCCCATTCCTATGCGTTTGATTTTCTTGTCAGCAATTGGCTGGCTACTTCACTGCTGTTTGGGCGATCTTTCTGTCCCCTCCACCGCTCGGCAGGGAGCTTCTCGCCAATGATATAGATATATATGTATGATTTGTTTTTGTTACAAAACACACAATTAACTTAGAATATGTGATTATTGTTAATTTTATTTATTTTTTTTAAATAAAAATTAAAAACACTGGAAAAAACTGGGGGGTGCCGCCCTATCGCCCTCTAGTGGCCAGCCGCCACTGCTTAGAGAAAAAATAAAGTTAACAGATGAAATAGCAGGAAATAATACAGTTAAAGAGCAGATTGTAGAAGAAAGTAGTAGAGTGTGGAAAGTGGTCAATGTATCCTCCAGCAGTCTAAGCCTATAGCAGCATAACTACAGAGATAACTCTGGATAACCTATTCTTTTAGATGGAAGCATGTTTGAGGCAGGGCAAGGGAGAGCCGTCTTTACCGACTGTACACTCCACCTTCCTCTACTCCCCCACTTGTCCAGATCTGGACTAACATCAGGTTTTAACCATAGGCCCTATCAAATAAAAATGTTTTGAGCCTAGTCTTAAAAGTAGACAAGGTGTCTGCCTCACGGACTAAGACTGGGAGCTGGTTCCACAGGAGAGGAGCCTGATAACTAAAAGATCTGCCTCCCATCCTAATTTTAGATATTCTGGGAACCACCTGTAGACCTGCAGTCTTAGAGCGAAGTGCTCGGTTAGGAACATATGGAACAATCAGATCACTGATGTATGATGAGCTTGATTATTAAGAGCTTTATATGTGAGAAGGAGGATCTTAAAATCTATTCTGAATTTAACAGGTAGCCAATGTAGGGAAGCTAAGACAGAAGCCACAACCAGCAGCCGGCAGAGTCCCGGGAGATATCGGCAGCAAGCCCACAGGCCCGCCCGCAGCCTCCCACCCCCTAGCTGGCCGAGCCCGGGACCCAATGACCCGGGACCCAGAGGCGACCTCCCCCGCCGGGGACCCAGCAGAGCCCAGGGACCCAGACCCCAACAGGCAGCCACCGGGATTGGTCTGGCAGATGCCAAAAATCTTAAACTCCCTGACCCAGGAGCCATGACCCAGGCAGACCAAGGCACCGCTCCACACCTTGGCCTCTGTCTCATGTAGATTAGCCTGTCAGAGACTTAATGTCGCTGCTCGAGCAGACGCAGCTGCAATGCACCAGCTTTATGCTCCACCTGAACTTTCACTTTAGCAGTAACATCACACAGTGTTGCGCACCACAATGTAGCATTACCTAACCTAATGTAACACATCCAGGTTCAAATGCACTTCAGCTCCTGATAGAGTGGCCCAGCTCTGATAAGATCAGAACAAGGATGGTTTAGAAGATGATTTTGTGAGTGTGAAGCAGCACAGAATATAACAGAGTACCTTGTGGAGGCAGCAGCCCTAGTATGGAAGCCCAGAATGTCCTATAAGGCAGTTATGACACAACATTTGTTCCATTGTAGGCTCCTAAGCTCACTAGCCCCCAGAACCACTGCACACCTCAGTCTATGCAGCAGATAGGTGCTGCATGTGTGAATAAACTAATCAATTCAGTGTGAATGCACAAGTTAAAGACTGTGAGCATCTCTGCACTAAAAGAAGGTGTGACCAGACCCAGAATGTACTGTCAGTGTGCTTCAGGTGGGTCACTGACAATCGTTTCTAGGTCATGTATGACCTGTATGACCATGTAAGAGCAGATGGGACATATAATCATACGTAGGTGTAAAAAGCACCTCGGGGTAAAATGGGTTAATTAGGGGTTAACGCATAACAGTTTAATTACGTGTCAGGCCATGGTAGGCTGGTGCCTATCTCCAGCAGTCAATGGGCAATCAGGTGGGGTACACCCTGGACAGAGAGCCAAGCCATCACAGGGCAACACAGAGACACACAGGACAAACAATCATGCACACACACACACACACCTATGGACAATTTGGACAGACCAATCAACCTAACAGTCATGTTTTTGGACTGTGGGAGGAAGCCGGAGTACCCGGAGAGAACCCACGCATGCACAGGGAGAACATGCAAACTCCATGCAGAAAGATCCCAGGCCGGGAATCGAACCCAGGACCTTCTCGCTGCAAGGCAACAGCTCTAACCACTGCGCCACTGCACAGCCTCTAGCGATTTAATAAATAAAAAAATAAAAATAAAAAAATAAATATATACACAAGTTTTCAAAGTACGAGTTCATTTAAATATTCCTGTGTCATAATTTTCAAAAATCACAAGAGTCTGTATTTAATTTAAATAATTGTGCTAATTTTAGTGCTGAATAATTTATTAATTGTTTGCTTGTTTATTTGTATATTTTAGGTCATTTAAGCTACAAAATATGTTTTGGTCGTTGTGGAGTTTTTTTAATCACAAACAGTTTATTGATTATTTTGTTTTCTCATCTAACTTTTGTTTAAACATTGGGAACTGCCAGTTAAAGTACATTTTACAGTAATCTTAAAAAAAGACCTATCAAGTATTTTCTAAACCCCGTCAAACTGTCAAAAGCTTTACACCCAAAAGGCCAAGGCTGCTCACTCAGGCGTTGCTATTAACATAAAATACGTCATAAAGGTGTCTCTCAAAAAGCTATAAACAAACATTTCTGTTCTCCATCTTCTCTTGTTTTTATGTCACGCATCCCTTCACAGTCAAAATGTATTCAAAACCCTAATCCTAACCACAGCTTGTTGTGAAGCCTTTCCTCATAACTTTTATGTATCCAAATTTCAAATAACAGTCTTATGGTAAAGTTGCTAAAATCTGTTAAAGATGAGCTTGTGCGTGCTCCTCCTTGGAGCTGGTTCCTTGTTTTAAAGTTATACCACAATCGTTAAAAGTCACAATGTGAAAACCACCACATCTGCCTATCATACCGTTCCTGCAATTCCCCCCAAAAATATTTTTGGGCTCTAATTTTTGTGAATTTCCACTATATACAGCTTTAGCTTAGCTACCACTGGAATGACACCCACCACTTTTTAAAATAAAGTTGTTTTAATTAGCATGAACTACCCCGCCAACAGTCAACGTCGTGTGGGTGTGCAGATGAGGTCTATATTGAGTCTGTCGGTCCAGACAACATCTGTAGGACATTCAGACTAGATCTTTGCACAGTGGATATTGAGGCTAATAATCGGTGACAGCCCGTCCATAGGGGGCGTTAGTTTTTTTTTATTTTTTTTAATCACGGAGGACCGGAAAATGATGAGACGTGTGAACATTCTCCAGCAGGTAAAAACAGCCCAAAACAGTCAGAATCAGCTCAGTGTAACGTTAGGACATTGGATTACACGAGTTTGACTTCAAGAAATGAGCTTTGATTTGCCCGGTAACGGTCTATTGGGTTCAAGTTGTGTGACACACAAGAATGGGAATTTGGCATGTCCTAGTGATGATGTTTGGTCAGCGCATCAGAAAACAGATGGTCAAAAAACCCTCCCAAAAGAAAATTCACCAGCCACCACTGCTAATGACCCACTGGATGAACTAGCTACCATCCGCTTGTCATGCTCCTAACATTACTTCATGAAAAGCAGACTATGAAGAAAAAGATTTGTTCTGGAAAATACATTTTTACTTAAAACTTAACTAAAATCCGCAGGTGTTTATTAGAAATGCCTGTTTGCATCTTGGTGTCGTGTGTGATGATAGTAGGGTGGAGCCTGCTGTGGATTGATGGTTTGGGTCTTCATCTTTAGTAGCTGTCTGTTGTGGTGAAGACGAGCCTGAGCTGAAAGATTTGATTGAAATCTTTATTTTGAACACAAAAAAATTAAAAAAAAAAGTACAACAACGTAGAATTCAAAGATAAAGCTCTTGTTTTACTGGTCCATCTGTGTTCCAACCCACATCTGTTCTCATAAGATATGTAACGTTATGAAGTTCATAGCTTTCAGCTCCACACAGCTGCCCCTGTACACAGTAACACCCGTGTAGAAAAAGCCAAGGTCGGGTGTTCCTCAGACTGTTTACATTCCAGGAGAAGAGCCAGAAGGAGAAGAACGCTTTTCAATAATCAAAGTACTTAATTTGTGATTAAAGCTAGTCGAAACAGATGTTGATCAATAATAATCAAGTGAATGATCTGTGGAATAAAGATGTCATGATTTATGTGTTTAATGAAAACAGGACTACTGCACAGACAGACTGACCCTCATCTCCATAGAAACGCATGACGCATTGTTCCAACCAATCAGAGCTTTCGGCTGCCGCAAGAGAATCTGGCTTGTTGAATTAAAGTGTCCAATCCGCTTTACTAAAACTTATCAACAATTCAGAGATATAAAACAAGGCAACGCCATTTTAAGCTCAGTTCCATTTTGACTTCAGTTTTGTTCAGTTGGAAGTCCTACGGGGTTCCACCGTCATCAAAAGAGAAGTACAGCCTGGCCAGATGTGCTTTCTTCTTTAACTGAGAACTGTGAAGCTACTGGAGATTTCCGTTGTTCACCAACAAGACGACATCCCTTCAAAATAAGAGCACCACTAGCTGACGCTGCCGATGGTACCGGTGTCGACCCTTCAGACGGGCTTTGACGTGCTGTGATCGCTGCTTCAACCAGCTCCAGTACACATCCGAGGTCCTAGGACCTGGCATTTCCTGATCTACCTGGGAGACTCCACAGGGTACGTACACGGCAAAATAGCTGCTCATGTCATCAGCTTCCGAAGCCTCGTGGTCCGTAGTCATAACAACCAGATCCGCTCCGTCAGCCTAAAGATCCTGAACAAAACACACACACACGCACCAACACAACATCCAAATCCATTTTCATCCATCACAGAGTTAGTCCTGGTAGATTGTTAAGAATTTATAATTAAGAAAATAAAGATTCTTAAACGATCCCAACTCTCTCTCTTTTCTTGTCTCAAAGTCAATACAGAGTGTTTAATTAAACTCCCTGAAGATAAAAACAGCCCATCTTCTGATTATAACAAGTGATCTACTTACAGTATATTAAAATACAACTCTAGATCGTTACATCACTCTATTTCGTTACAATTGGCGAGCTAAGCCTGATATCTGCACAGTTTATTACACTTTGTGCCGATTTTGAGACATATTTTGGGATTTTTGTCCAGTGTGGGAGTTCAGAGAAAAAAAAAGCAAGCATTTTCCTCATTCGGCTTCTCAGAAAGGGGGGTGCACATTCATCACCCTCCGACAGGAGGCGCTGTTTCATCAAAACACCTTGAGTGCTGACGTGTGCTAACGGCCATTTTGGGCCTACATTTGAGGGTAAACATTTCTCCTGTTTCAATACGTTGGAACTTGTCTGTTTTATTGTTTGTCGCGGTGTTTGTGACACTGTGTGCATCCATTTGTGTAATCGGAGACAGAGGACTCCGTCGGAAATTTATTTCCGTCCAGAAGACGCCTGATCAACGTCTATCTTTTCCGGAATACTCGTTAGCAACTACCGTAGCTTAACTTGCTAGGTAACCGCTGTAATTTGGGTTATATACCGTAGAGCGATACTGCATCCAGATTGCGTACGCTATTAAACCCTTTTAACCACGGAGCGAGATGCCCGTTGGTTAATCGGGCAATTTTAAGACCCTGGTCGCTCCAGGGCGTTCGCTAGCTCTAGCCACAGAGCTAACTAGCCACTCTCGGTGAGAGGCTCGGGAACGCGTCCCGCGAAGCTTTCAAGCCGTTCCGACGCAGCGATTCTGCGTCCTTAAATCCGCTAAACCTTCCGGTACGGAGTACTTTTGGATAATGTTAGCGGCGGTTCTTATAAACGCTCCGGTGTTTAGAATCGTGAAATTGCTACGGGGATCAAAGCCGAGTGTCGGACGACGCATGCGCGGCGGTCCACCATCTTAGGTAACCCGACACGTAGCTCGACCCACCATCTTGGGTAGGTCAAAAGAGAATGTTATTTTTGGCATTACTGAACGGTTTTGCCCAAAATATTCATTCAAAAGCCAAGCTTCCCTGTAACTAATTCTTTAATAAGTCTACAGGTAAGGTTGTTTCTGGAGAAATTAGTAAATTAAAGAACACATTACTAATTTGGAAGATGAGCTCAGAGGAAACAATGCAATTTCCATCACAACTTCAGGCGGCGATGCAAAGCGCTTTCCTACCAATGATGACTGAGATGAGGAACATGATGAACATGATCTGCAATCTTCAGAAAGACGTTGAGGGCGTCAAACAATTTGTGCGTGATTCTCAGGCGACCCGGGCAGCGGCTCCGTGTTTGCCTGAGAAGCCGCAAAATGAGACTGAAATGCTGCAGGCTGATGTTTTCACAGGTTCTGATTCACAGGAAAACAGCAACACCTCAAAGGAAAGCGACAACACCTCTCCGGTCGTTCCATCCGTGGCGATGTTAGGCGATGAACCCACAGATGACGACCCCAGTATCACTACTGCCACCGCCGTAACTGAGAAAATTTTGCTTGCACCTCTGGTCGTGAGAAAGGGATCTAATAGGCCCGCAGTGGAGGTCACTGTAAATCAGAGACATCGCTGTGTCGCATTATTAGACACAGGAGCGGACATCTCGCTCATCAGCGGAGCTCTTTACAGCAGCATGTGCGAACAAAGGGGGGAGGACATCTCACCCCCCACACTACTTTCAGGCCCAGAGGATTTTGACGATTTCTATGGCGCTCCATCGTCCGTGGCTCAGCCTTAAGCCGTTTTTACCAAACAATGTAACGCTGAAGCAGCATCAGGGAGCTTTAGGCCATTTATAAGTTGTCAGGCGGTGGCGGTAATGTTGCACAATTGTGTCTTTTTCACAAAAGATGACACAACGACGGTATAAATGGATGGAGGCGGTCTCTGCACTGCCGTGCACTTCCATTTATCTAGGACATAACTTGCTTATATTGCGATGGAAGAACCCTGAACCATGCTCGTTATGTTTTTTAACAAGCTGCTCCTAAAGGTGTCTGTCCTCCACTGTCCCTGCGCCATCTCTGGTGATCTGAGCTCCAGCTCCAACGCAGAGAAGCTCCTGGAGCGCTGCATCATTCTGGTTTATCATCTCAGCTGGTTCTGTTTACAAAAGCGAAACGTACGGCCCGTTTTTACTTCTATTTAAAATATAGTTGTCGGCTGGAGCTCGGCAGTAACTCCCCACCTGATGATGACAGCATCCTCAGTCGCGCCACGGCGCAATCGCCATTTATGGGACAGACATTTACCTCAATATTATTTCCAAGCGAGGCGGAACAAATGCAGCAGAATTCATGCATCGCTGTGCGGGCATGGCACATTTATTAGACGCACCATTACGGTAATATTACACTGATTTGCCGGCACGGTGTGTCTTGTGAAAAAGGTTTTAGAGATAAAGTGAGGAGTGATGTCATCTAGAGGAAGCTTGGAGAAGAGCCGCTGCTCCTACTCATCAAAATGAATCAGCTGAGGTGGTTCTTGCATTTGATTAGGATGCCAACTTGTCCCCCTCTCTAGCTTTTCCAAGGACAACTCCAATTGGACACCCTGGAGAAGCCATAGAAATCCCAGGAGAGATTATGTGTCCTGTCTTGCCTGGGGAACAACAGTGAGATCCAGCAGTGCTCTCCTCCACAACCTGACCTTAAAAAAGGAAAAATGGATGGCTTAAAACCACAGATGTCAAAACACTCACTTGTGCTTTATTTTTATCTGTAACCGTGCATAAAAAGTAACGTTAATGTGAATAAATGCATTTAATGTTATATTGTATTATTAAAGCTATAAAAAAGTAATTGTTGGAACAATGTGTAAAAGGCTTCGGGCTGCATCAGTGCCAGTAATTACCATCGACACATACACACATGGACAATGGGTTTCCATAGGCTCCAATAAAATGTTTTTGAAGATAAATGGGAGGTGGCCACCACCGCTATTTTGGCCGTGTCACAGGTTCCGTCAAGCCCAGACAATTCCACAAAAGGGAAGAGAGGTGGAGCTGAGGGTGGGGCTGAAAGGCTGGGATCAACTGACGACACCCGGTCGAACTAGCTACAAGCTAACCTGAAGCTAACCCAAAGCTAATGTGGAGGTGGGAGCTAAGCTAACGGAGGTAGCAACCTAGCTACAACCGGAGATAACTGTGCACAACACCAGAGCTTCTGAGTCAGAGATAAGCCAGGCTGACCGCTGGGTAAAACCGGGTGGAACACAGAGGTCTCCCGAGAGCTCCACAAGCCGGCAGTCGCACAGCAGACAAGCGCCTCTGCGAGATGCGCAGAGCTGCCGCTGGGGAGAACCGGGTGGAAAAGTTTCCATCCCAGAGCTCCACAAGCCGGCAGTCCGCACAGCAGACAGAAGCTGCGATCAGACAGAGATGCGCCGAGCTGCGGGGAGGGGAGAACCGGGTGGAAAAAAGAGGTCTCCCAAGAGCTCCACAAGCCGATAGTCGGAACCCAGCTCCATCAACATGTTATATTTCAACCCATTTTCTAAAGTGCAGCATTATGTTAAATGCACTGGGTTTTACCCTATTACATTTAAATTTCATGGTTAAACAGTACATGTTAAAATCTAAGCTCAGCTCGGCAGTGACCTAAAATACATAAATATAATTTTACTTACCGAAAAAAATGAAGTGGAGACTCCTTGGACACTCTATTAGTGCAATTAATGCCACAGCAAGTCATTTTGTTCAACAATTGCACAAAAAATATCCAAAAAAGAATACACAAACACAGAGACTCAAAATCCCGGAACAGTTTCCAGGCCAGACCGAGGCTCTACTGAGGCCTTTCCCCGGAGCTAGCTCTGTGGTCACGTGGGTCTGATGCTCATTAATTATACAGAATTTTAGGCTTTTAATACACTTAAACAGAAGAGTGAGAAAAAAATTCACCCCCCTCAGAGTTGTCATGAGTGTAAACTAGATAATTTAAACCAAAAACATGTTTTGGAACCAGGCTGTAAACATGTTTATTTCTGCTGTGAAATTGGTGTCTTTAACATGGGAGTCAATGAGGATTTGCTCGCTTCTGACACCAGCCCCCAGTGGATGAGGGTGGAACTGCAATTTATTTCACTTCTGTGTTGGCCTCAATTTCTGTCCCGCATTGTGGGGGCCTGGTAATCACATATGTGTTTGAAATAAAAGCATTTAGATTTCTTGAGACAGTTTTATATTTAAACGTTGGTTTCTATTCCATCTAAGTGAAAAACGTGTTTAAGGTTATCACAGCCGGCCCGTGCCCAACCCTAAAGCGTTAACATCGGGCCCATTTACTCTTTAAGCCCAGCCATCAGATAGCTTTGTCACCTGTGCCGAGCTTCCATAATGTGCCTTCACATCGTCTCTCCCTCACACGTCTACTCATACATATTAATTGGAAATCAAATTGAAGAAGCTCCTCTCTCCTTGTCACTTTTAGAGAGGTATAAATGGAAGCTATTAACCTGTTAATCATCAGCACGCCGTAAAGATCAGCTGAATGCCATTTTGCACGTACTTACTAATTCAACAAAGGGAAAACTCATCCAGACACCAAATTAACTGTAATGTGCAGCAAATTTTCCATACATTCACAGTGTTTGTTTTGAGCTTTGCCAGAGAAAATACGTCATTTATTTCTTCCTAGAGGCAGTGAGGAAATGAAATCGCCCTCCATGGAGATTTGTCCCTCGTTGTTGTCATCGCTTCAAACTGCCGGGTCATTACTGCTCCACAAGCAGCTCGGCTTAATGTCTTCTAACTTAGTGCTAATGACTGACTCTGCATCTGTCCCTGCAGGGAGAAGGAGAAGCGAGAGCACCGTGAAAAGACACGCTAACCCCTCTTTGGAGCAGTAAGGGTCGTATTTCACAAACCATCCACTCTTTAAAGATTGGTTTCATTATAGAGCTTTGGTTTTCAAATGCCGGAGACAAAAGCGTCCCCATTAGGGAGGAAAGTAAGAAGCTGAGATGAGAAGAAGAAAGGAAAGGAAGAAGAAACACGAGGCAAAAGGAAAACGATCACGGGTTTGTAACTGAAAACTTTGCTGGCATTTACCAAAACGCACCAGGAGATGAAAAGAAGAAAGGATGAGGGAAGAAGACACTCCTTCCTTCCTTCCTTCCTTCCATCTCCGTTCCCGCCGATTAAATTTTCCAGTATTTCTTGCTCCTTTTCTCTCCCACCTCGATTTTTCCAGCTCTACACTGTGTTGGATAACCCATGCATATTTAACACAGCATCTTCAAAGCTACGAACTTCTTCATTAGCATTTAGAGTGCTAATGAAAGCACGCCAAGTGCTAGCACCCTCACTGTTTCCCAGCATCTACTCGACTCCCCTCACCCGACTCCATGCCACCCCCTGCGTATTGAACCCCCCGCCACACACACGCAACCGCTTCCTTCCTGTCTTTGCTACATTTGAGTACATTCAGCACAGAGTTCAATTACAGGAGGACTTGAAAACTTTAGACGTGTGTGGGTGGGCAAAAGGAAGACGAAGATCCCTACAGGATTTTCTTCATCAGCCACCATCATCGTTTCCTCTCAAGGTTGCTCTGTTCGTATTCCTGCCCTCCTCTTTTCCTCTGGTCTTGTTTCAGCCTGGTGGTGGGTAGAAGAGATGTTAAGAGTTCCCAGGGGTCATGAAGGTGTGCTGCTCATTCCTTCCCTTGTCCTCTCTCTCTCTCTTTTCCCCATTTGTCTCAGCTTTAGTGTCACGCTGCACTCTATTTGAGCAGGCAGCTGGGTGCCTGGTTAATTGGACAGGAAGAAATGTTCTCCTAACCCATTCACTTTCTCTCAGGGAAAGAAACATGAAGGGGGCCCATTTCTCTCAGCCAGCAGGGTTGCATGAGCAGTCCAAGGCTCTGACACAACATCTGCCGGTTCCTTTAGTGGCATTTTGCTCCGGCCCCTTGTAAAAGTCAAGGCCGCACTCTTAAAACAATTTCAGATCTGGCTAAGAATTCATCACACCCCCATACAAATACCAATCAACCCATGCAGGGTGCCAGTTTGACGGAGGGAGGGAGAGAGAAACGATGACAAGAAGTGATAAAAGGCAGGAGAGGAGGAAGACTGGAGGTGGTGAGTGTTTGGTGAAAAGAGGAGTCTGCAATGAGGGAGTTCATCTTCAGAGGAGCAGATCTGCTTCTCTTCCCGCACTCTCCATCCTTCAAAGAGAAGACCAACCACCACACACACACACACACACACACACACACACACAGAGGAAAAACTCTTCACGGTAAGCAGTCAAGCATGCCACTCATACTGCAAATGTACACATGAGCAGGAACGACAGCCAGCCTTATCCGCCACACTCATGAGCAGCTATTGATGTATAGAAAACTCCCTCTTCTCCACTGGTCAGTCGCCCATTTTAGGCACCAGTGCACTTTGGGGGGGTGACCACAGAATGGAGTCAGTGACTTGAAACATACGGGTCAATAAAACACGGGGGACATCTCAGCTCAAAAGGAAATTGATTTTTTCAGCGACTGAGAGTGTGCCGTGACCTTCTCCAGCATTCGTAGACGCTTTTCTGGCGACTTGTTTATTAATCAGAATACCCTGAAACGTTATGATTTAGTTGAGTATAAAATGGCACAGATAATGTAGAAAGCACAAAATAACTTGCTTTGCCGCAGAAGCTGTTCAAAGTCAGAGAGAGTAATATGAGTTAAGGGGAACAGAATTCTTTAACAAAACTAAGATAGGACACGTAAAAGGCAGGGTTGTGTTTGTGTTAGAGGAGTTCGCCTGTGGGATAGTTATGACGGTCATTTAAAAAGGTGTCGTTCATCTTCCTTGTTTAAAAATAGAGTTTTAGAAAAAATATATAAACCAAGAATGAAAAGAGCAAAAATACTGAAACTCTTGATTCTTTTGCTTTGATGTAGTTATTTATCTAAGGTGTAAAGTTTTTTGCTTTGTTTGTTTGTTTTGTTTCATTCTCAGGTACACAGGAGCTGCATGCAAAAAGGTCTTTGATAAAAGGCTTGGCTTGCCAACTCCGGGTTGGGGGAGAGGTCCTACCTCAAGTGGAGGAGTTTAAGTATCTCGGGGTCTTGTTCACGAGTGAGGGTAGGAGGGTTCGGGAGATCGACAGGCGGATTGGTTCAGCGTCTGCAGTGATGCGGACGCTGAACCAATCTGTCGTGGGGAAGAGGGAGCTGAGCCAGAAAGCCAGGCTCTCGATTTACCGGTCGATCTACGTCCCAATCCTCACCTATGGTCATGAACTTTGGGTAATGACCGAAAGTACGAGATCGCGTATACAAGTGGCCGAAATGAGTTTCCTCCGTAGGGTGGCCGGGCTCAGCCTTAGATATAGGGTGAGGAGCTCGGACATTTGGGAGGGACTCGGAGTAGAACCGCTGCTCCTCCGGATCAAAAGGAGCCAGTTGAGGTGGTTTGGGCATCTGGTCAGGATGCCTCCTGGACCCCTCCCTGGGGAGGTGTTTCGGGCATATCCTGCCGGCAGGAGGCCCCCGGGTCGACCCAGGACACATTGGAGAGCTTACATCTCCAATCTGGTCCGGGAACGCCTTGGGGTCCTGCCGGAGGAGCTGGTGGACAAGGCCGGGGAGAGGACGGTCTGGAGCTCCCTAGTTGGGATGCTGCCCCCGCGACCCGGACCCGGATAAGCGGAGGAAGATGACGACGACA
The DNA here is from genome assembly GCA_006942095.1 of Nothobranchius kuhntae. Lineage (NCBI taxonomy): Eukaryota > Metazoa > Chordata > Actinopteri > Cyprinodontiformes > Nothobranchiidae > Nothobranchius > Nothobranchius kuhntae. The sequence continues at coordinate 76,999 of SSNQ01000513.1, read as the reverse complement.
ACGTAATAAGCAAATGCTTCAGCCAATACCTTTTGATTAGCCTTATTTCATATTTCTTGCTTTGTTGTAATCTTTATTCTGTATTCATTGAGCTATTTGAATGCTAATCAATAAAAAATCAATCAATCAATCAATCAAAAAATCCCAACTTGCCTGCTGGTGGTGGTCGGAGGGACCGGTGGCGCCTTTGCTCGGCAGCCTCGCCTCTGTCAGTGCGCCCCAGGGCAGCTGTGGCTACATCGTAGCTCATCCCCACCAGTGAGTGAATGTGTGTGTGTGAATGGGTGAATGATACACTGTGGTGTAAAGTGCTTTGGAGTCCTTACTCTGAGAGGTGCTATACAAGTGCGGCGCATTTATCATCTAAAACAGAACTTGAACAACATGAAGAAATCTGAAAACACCACTAGTGCTTTAGTAAAAACTCTGTAGTGGAAATTCAGCGCATTTTTTTCATGTAAAACTTAAAAGCTGCTGAAACCTTTTGTTTGTTTATAAATCGTTGTAGTTATTTTAATTCTACAGGTTGTTTACAATCATGTTCTGTTTTATCAACAATATTTATCTAAAGGGATTTAATAATGCCTTGTAATGTGTGTGTGTGTGTGTGTGTGCGCGCGCATGCGTGTGTGCGCGCGTGCGTGTGTGTGTGTGTGTGTGTTGAAAAAGCCAAAATTGTGTGATGTGACCTTTTTCTGCAGACATTTGTTTAACAAGTTCAATGACTCTTAAGCAATTTCTCAAGCAGCTTTGAGTAATTTGACCCAGATTATCACAATCTGTCAGATTTCAATACACAACTGGATTAAAGTCATGAACTGTTAAACATCACGTTCCTATCTTATGTGTACGAGTTCTAAGAAGCGTTTAAAGCACGTACAGACAACGGTCTGGACATTTGCCTTTTATTTAGTTTTAATTGTGCTAGCATGCCGCCCTAATTTACCTCCGACTTTAAAAGCCTAAACCACGATACTTCCATCAGCATACGTGAAATGTGAGAAGAACAACGTGTTTCACCTTCAAAAGCAAATCTCTACAAAAGGAGAGTCTTTTGTTCCCTTTTTAATCTATTTTTGTGAGATTTTACCAACAACCCTTTGGTTTTTACAGAACGTCTGCACCAAAGTCAGCATGATGAACAGCTTTTCATTTATTTTTATCTTTGGAGCTTTCTTTTGTTCTCAGACTTTTCACACCACTCAGTGTCCACCCGATTGTTTAGGAGACAGGAAGTTTGTTTGCTACAGCTTGAGTTGCTTTTGCAGTGCAGAGCCATAACACGTTTTGCTTTAGCTGGATTGTGCACCCATGGAGAGGAAAATGGTGACTTACTGAACAAAACAGTACTAGTCTGGAACAGGAGATGCATGATAACAGAATAACTGCCTACTAGCAATCCGAGAAAACTCAGGTTTCTTAGTTTAATGTGAAAGTTCCTGTAAAACTGACGGGTGCAGCGGAAAACAATACATGAAAGAAGAAAAAGACAGTAAAACGTTCATAGCAGTTTTCTAATTTAACACATTATTATTGTCTCAAAACAATGAACTGCTGAATATTTTCTCTAATAACATTTACTAACTCCAAAACATAAATACATAGTGATTTTTGGTTTTATTGAATAAATTAAGCCCATATGTGACATTTAATAGGAACTACAGACAAACACCTCTTCAGGATTTTCATCACATCTCCTTTTTACGATATTATTCATTTGAACAAAAACACCATGGAAACTAAGAAAAGATAAACTAGAAATAAATGAACCATAGTAAAACTGTTCAGTGAGAACTGGAATGCTGTTTAATAATTTACAGCTAATGTTTTCCTCGTGCTCTTTGCTGCATTGCTGTTTAACGATATCTGATTTAACTGGCCTGCCTGCACTTGGTCACTGACTTTATTTTCCGCTGTGATGCCTAGCTCAATGATCAAGCGCCTATAGAGTAATTACGGTCATTTTCATCTCTGGATTGGTTTGAATTAACTCCATTTAAGTATTTTGTGTGATGTCTAGTTTAGAGAAAGCATTGTTTGTATTTCAGTGGCCGATTATGACACTCCTCACTTCGTCTGTTGGAGAAGAGCCTTTTCCAGTTTCTTTAATACTGATACACATCGCTAAGCAAACAAAAGGATCTTTTAGATCATTAAACATTTCCATCTGGAGAGAATCAGCAGGAGAAAACGACACGTTGCTCACTTCTATGTGTGCATTTAGTTTGACTTATAACATCAGCAGCTAGCTGGCAATGTCATGTTTGTTTATGGAAGTTTTTCAAACAGTTGCACCACTGATTTTGCACATAATCAACAACAGCTTGGCTTCTGGTTTTGTACCGACAGATCTAAAAAAAACAAAACAACAGTTCTATTTCGTCTAGTCTTAGCCCTTAAGCGAGCTGCTATTGGAAGGGTGATCTCAGCATCAGCCAATCATGAAGAGCTTAAATGTACGCCCACCACGTGGGCGCCCCTTGTGGGTTATATAAGTGGAGCGACTCCACTGCTCGCCTCCGTTTTCTCTTCACGCCAAGCTTAAGAGCTTCCTTTAAGAGCAATTATACAAGAAAAATCTACTCACCGACCATGTCCAGCGACGCCAGGACCTGCCCGGCCTGCCAGACGGGCTTCATCTCCAGCGGCGACCTGCACGCCAAGTGTGAGGTCTGTCTCGGGGCTCACCACGCTGGCCTGGCCTTGACCCCCAGGCCTCGTGCCTGTTTTGTACCGCTCTGCCTGTGGCTGAAAAGGTCCGCCGGGTCGAGTACTTCACCCCCTCCACCGATGAGGAAATTCCGGTGGCTGGCACGTACTCGCTGGACAAGGCGTTACGGTTCTTCAACGTCGGCCAGGAGCCGGCTGGCTCCTACCGATTGGACGGTATCATCGACAGCGAGGAGTACGACGAAGCTGGCTGCCATAGCCCTTCTTCCCTCCTGTACAACACGGAGGTCGACCACGAGGCTGGCTGCCATAGCCCTTTTTCCCTCCTGTGCAACACGGAGGTCGAGAAGCCTCGTGAGGGGCACGACGAGGCTGGCTGCGGCAGCCATTATTCCCTCCTGTACAACACGGAGGTTGACGAGCCTCATGAGGAGCACGACGAGGCTGGCTGCCATAGCCCTTTTTCCCCTCCTGTACAACACGGAGGTCGACGAGCCTCGCTCAGCGGGTCCTTCTGCTCCAGTGGTTTCTCGCTCCAGGAGCTGCCCGCCATCATCTCCGCGACTGCGACCCGCAAGCGGCTAGCCGTTCCAGAACCGGCTCCCCTGAGGAAGATGAATTGGCGGGAATTTTCGGGGCAACACAGACGCGCTGTCCAGACCCCGTCTGGCCGCGCTTCCCAGCTGCCATGAGCTGCTGGTCCGCCGCTTCCGAGCCTGCCAGGCTCGAGGCGCCAATTTTCACATATGCGCCCATTACCAAGGTCGAGGGCTTCTCCGACCAGAGCTGGCCATCCGTTCCTCCACTGGAGCCGGACTTGACCTCGCTGTGTGGCGTCAAGAACCACCTCACTGGACCGCGAGCAGTTCCCGCTAAGCATGACCAGCTGCTGAGGCGACTCGCCGATCGCGCACACCAGTGCGCCTTCCAGACCGGCGCTGCAGGAAATCCCATCGCCTTCTTGCCTTTGGCGTTTCCAAAATGGTGGAGGAGCTTGACTCTCCTGTCGAGTCAAAAACCATCATTACTAAAACTGCTGATGCCATTCTCAATCTGTGCGCTGCTGTACTCACCGGTTCTGCTCGCATTGCTGCCTGGCAGACCCTTATCCAGCGGCCTTGTGGCTCACGGCCCTGCCCTCCATTCCTGAACACCTGCACAGAGAGATGCTGGAAGGCCACATCACCTCTGACGTTCTGTTTGGTCCCCATCTTACGAGCGTCATCTAGAGGGCTCAGCGGCTGAACTTTCAGCCACGGTGTGAGACCTGGTCCACTCTCGGTCAGCCTCGCACTCCGGCCGTTCCCCCAGAGGATGGGACAAACGGCGCGGAAACTCCATGCGCCCAGCTGCACGGCCCGCTCCGCGGAGCCGGCCTCCCGCTGAGGCGGGACCAGGGAGTTGGCGGCCAACGGTTCCGAACGAGCCAGCAGACACAGCTTGGCAGTCACAGGAACCTCGCCGAAAACAACTACGAAAACGACTCGTTGGGGGGAATGTGTGTGCTTATGGCTGCAATGTTAACTCTGTGAATTATTTTGGTTTTGAAATAAAACTCAAAAAATGTCACATCGAGAGCAGAATCCTACAGTCCTCTGCAGAACCTTCTGCCTAATCCCCACACATGATGTTCCCCGCACCAAGCACTGCAGCACATCTGCATGTTCACACAGTCGGACTCGGTCATGTTACACGGTTAGCTGTAAAAGGGTGCGCTCCATTTGCGCACCGCCCCCAGCCTACGGCCAGGCCCGACTCATCCCGCTTCCCCCCACAACGTTGGGTGGGACGGGATGTCATGGCACTGTCGCGACCACGCGCAAAGCGCGCACATTGCGCGGCTCCATCCGCTGGCACTTTGACGTCCCCGTGCACGGGCCCGGTTCCCACTCGTCCTTCATGGACTCCACGCTCTGCGGTGCGGATCAGTCTCTTCCAGCTGTTTCACACTCGCCCTTTCGAGCACAGCCCTCCATGGGTCGCTCCCAGTTCTCTGGTACGAGCGACGGCGGTAAGGGCGCGAAACCAATCCTCAGACGTTGCTCACGTGACCTCGAGCACACGTCCGCTGTCAGAACGCGTGCACGAATGCCTCCCTTTCGGCTACTCGCTAGCCCAGCGCACTTTCTCCAAATGTCTGGAGACCGCGCTGCAGCCACTGCGCACGGCGGAAACGAGGGTTTTATTTTACCGGGACGATCTGCTCCGATGCGCCCGGTCCGAGGACGGGGCGTCAGTGCAAACCAGGAGGTTAACAAAGCATCTGTCAACCCTGAGGTTTTCTATAAACTGGGGGAAGAACTCCGTTCTTCCATCCCAGTCGATTATGTTTCTCGGGGTGGAGCTGAACGCCTCTCTAATGAGAGCACGTTCGTCGCCGGTGAGAGCGGCAGATCTCACCACGGTGATCTCCCGCGTGCAACTCCGCGAGATCGTGAGAGCCCTGTTAGTCATGAGACTTCTGGGCATGATGGCTGCAGCCCACTCGGTGGTGCTGCTGGGGTTGTTGCACTCGAGGCGCCTGCAAGTTGGTTCATCTGCCTCCGGGTACACCCGATACGTCAGAAGAGACGTATGTTGAGGGTTCCCCCCTCAGTGGGCGGGGACCTCGCTCACTGGGGGAATCCCTGCATCCCCTCACACGGGATTCCCATCGGACGTCCTGCGTCACACGTATCTGTGTTTACGGATGCGTCACTGTCTGGGGTGGAGGGCACGTGCTTGTCCCATACGGCGGCAGATCGCTGGCCCTCCCACACGCACGAGCACATAAATGTGTTGGAGCTTATGACAGTGAGGAATGTGTTCAGACACTTCGCTGCCCTTCTCGATGGCCGTCATGTCGAAGTTCACACAGACAGCCAGGTGGCGGCAGCCTACATAAATCGCCAAGGGGGAGTTCGATCCCCCC
>SSNQ01000513.1:44928-59774 GCA_006942095.1 Nothobranchius kuhntae | reverse complement strand
TACTACTTGCTGGATATTTTCATAAATACTGTTATTTTGTATTTTGTATTTGTAATTATATACTCCTTTATTCCATATCATAGCAGTGTTATTCATATATTAAAACTGTCAACTGCACACTCATTTGGCAGAATAAAAGTTTGACAATTATTCATTTGTTCTTTATTGTCACATTTAAGTAACATTTATAATTAAACAAGTTGTAATTAAACAAATTAAATAAATGACTACAACATTTCCCCCTGTTAAGTGCAGTAGACTGAAATGAATAGCTTTATTTGGAAATATAACAGATCTAATTTTTAATGGACTTACATTAAATCTTTCTTCAACATAGACCCCACTAATGAACTGATTAAGTGTTATTTTTTATAAAAAGAAGAGAGAAAATGCACAAAAGTAGGAAAGGAAAGTGATAAAATAATAGGTTTTGTTAGATTTTCTTCAGATAATGAATTAATTGACAAAGTTTTTGCAGGGTGTGACAAAAAACGTTCGAGGTCAAGCTCCTGGGGCTAAGCCCCCCCTATATCTCAATCCTAGTGACGTCCATGTTGATAAGTTTTAGTAAAGCGGATTGGACACTTTAATTCAACAAGCCAGATTCTCTTATGGCAGCTGAAAGCTCTGATTGGTTGGAACAATGTGTCATGCGTTTCTATGGAGATGAGGGTCAGTCTGTCTGTGCAGTAGTCCTGTTTTCATTAAACACATAAATCATGACATCTTTATTCCACAGATCATTCACTTGATTATTATTGATCAACATCTGTTTCGACTAGCTTTAATCACAAATTAAGTACTTTGATTATTGAAAAGCGTTCTTCTTCTCCTTCTGGCTCTTCTCCTGGAATGTAAACAGTCTGAGGAACACCCGACCTTGGCGTTTTCTACAGGGTGTTACTGTGTACAGGGGCAGCTGTGTGGAGCTGAAAATTATGAACTTCATAACGTTTCATATGGCTTTACCAGGACAGCACCGGGCATAGCTGAAAGGGATGGGTGCTCCAATGGCACAGTTCTCTCAGCAGTACTGGCTGTCAGAGAAACACATCCTTCTAACACAACTGTTTGGCCTGCTAGGATCAACTTAGGGCCTCTGTTGTAAATGGTCACTAAGCCAAAATTGCTGTCTTTGGCTTGTTTGTGTCTTAACTCTAAGACCTTTAACACAGCCATGTAACAGTTTGAAATGGGTGGTTGCAGTTCAGAACATGCTTCATTGTATAGCCCATAAAGCACATCTAAGGTGTTTGTTCCGATTAGCACTTGAGACTGTGGATCGGTTCGAACGCTGAGTACGACTAAAGTGAATGTAGACACATCGGCCTCAATGCCAAGAAACTCTTTAAGAAAAGTAGCATTACAGATTTTTTTTATTGCTAAAATGCGTTTTTCAAAACTGTACGTTTCTTTCAAAACTACACACACAAAAAACCCCAAGCATAACACAAATTCTTAAACCGTGGCTTCCCTTTGCAACTAAACCCTGCCATCACATATCGTAACATGTTCCCAAAATGGAACACATGTTTTCATTTGGTAAACACAGCCACATTTTCACATGACACACACATACCATTCATTCCTTAAACACAAGTAGCCTTTGGGTGAACACTACCAAGCATGGAAAGAACACTGAAGAGCAAAAATGAAAACTCAATTGTCTAAATGGAACACAATGAATTACACACTGAACGCATGACAGTGCCCACTTTTCTCTGAGACAAACATTAGACATCACACAAATTTTGAGACAAAACATTTTATTTTTACAGTTAACCCCCCCCCCACACACACACACACACACACACACACACACAGATTTTGAGACAAAACATTTTATTTTTATGGTTAAACCCCCCACCCCCTCTCCCATTCAAGCATAATCATGGGGCATCATGCCTCCGGTCTCTGTCTGGCCAGAGGGCCGCATCAACATCCTCCTGGTCCAAACAGCGCTAGAAGTACTGCCTCATGAAGCCCTGACAGGCCTCCAAGGCAACATCTCTACAAGCCTCCTCAATGGCTTGAATCAGTGGGACCTGGCTCTGTGGATTCCTTTCGTACACCTTCCACCTCCAGGCTGAGAAAAACTCCTCAATGGGATTGAGGAAGGGGCAATACGGTGGAAGGTATAAAACAGAAAACCATGGGTGGTCCTGAAACCACTCATGCACCTGGGTAGCCTTGTGGAAACTTACTTTTATAATGCAGTCCCTGATTGCAAATTGCTCGCCAGAACCGAAAGTTTAGAGATTTGAATATTTGTGTGTTGTTGATTGAAGCTTTGAGAATTTATGTGAGAAGTGTGTGTAAACCTGAAAATTGTGTTGTGTTTTGACAGCAAGGTAATGTGAAATTGACATCAGAGTGTAAAGGAGGAAAATCAAAGTTCTAATATGATAAGGAAATCTTAAGTAGTGATAAACCGAGTCAAGCAATTGGGAACAGAAGTAGAGGTTGTGAAAATTGTGCCTCATTTTTGCTTTTTGAGTTTTAGCAATCGAAAAAAACTGTAGTTCCAATGTAGTCTAAGTTGGGTACTGTCTGGCCATTGGCTTCCCCAACTTCAAGAAGGTCATAAAGTGGCTTAATCTCGTTAGAAAGATGCTGCTCATGGTAGGACTGAGGGACAGTGGTCACCTGTGAGCCAGAATCTGGCAAGCAGTTAACAGTGTTACCGTTAATCTTCACTTGTGCTGTGCTTTTAGTGCCGAATAAACCTTGAGGTACTCTGGCATGGTCAGTTTTGGCATGTGACTTTAAAAAGATGCGTGACTTAACAGGGAGATCTGGTTTTTATCACTATGGTATGATTGGACTCTTCGCTAGCCTCTGTTTGTCCCACAAAGAGGCATGCTTCATTTTAAAGAAGAGGAGTCACCATGCTGACTGTCCCATATTTGTCGTTTCACTTTTAATTCTTTTCATTTAGCCTCTACCAAGGCTAGGTTTGGCCCAGAGTCACAAGTGGCAACAATATGCCCATCCTCCCCACAGTGAAAACAGTACCAGGGCTTGGGCCTCGCAGTAGAGTGGCTATGTACTGGTAAGTTGGGTTCAATATTTGGAGGGTCAGGTTTTTTGTTGTCAGATTTCTTAGATTGGGTTTTCTTAGGAATTGCTTGTTTCTTGCTGCTAATTGGCTTTTTAGATCTGCAACCTGTTTCTTTTATTTCACTTAAAGTGTTTGAATCTGTTTCTGCTGAACTAGGTTTTTTCTCACTAGCTGTCTGTTCATGAGAGATCGCTTTTTGTTTGGTGGCACTAGAATGTTTTCTCATTCTTATAGATTTAACTTCCTGTCTGTTTTCTGCAGTACGGAGAAGGAGTTAAAGTTCTGCAAATGTGGGTGGATCTTTTTTCTTCAGCTCTACTTGCAGTTCGGCTAACAGGCTATTATCCCAAAAGCCTCTCTAAAACTGTTTAAGGAGCTGCCTGTTTCTTTGGGGCCAATACCACCTCTACACACTGCAAGATTCAATGCCACCAGCAGACAATGCAGGTAAGCTGAAGGTTTCTCGCCAGGGTCCTGCAGGGTGTTCATAAATCGCACAAGAAGTTCTTCACCGTCTTCTACGGTTCCAAATGCAGACTCAAGCAACTTAAGATGGTCAAGGGGATAAGCGTCAGCCCCAAGAGGTCGAATGACATCTGAAGCTGGTGTAAGGAGGCTTTCTAGGATCTTTCGAGTTTTTTCTAAATCAGAGAGAGAGGAAACTCCCATCATCAAATCAACATGAAAACGCCAAGTTTCATAGTTGGCCTCATTGGAAGGTCTGGGAGTTTTCCCAGAGAAAGCTCTCAGTCTTAAAGTGGAATGAACATTAGCAGTCTACTCAGTGTTTTTTTACAACATGTTCAACCACAATCCTCTGCACACCTGGTGATATAATGTCTGTTTGACTTAACATGGGAGGTGTCTGATTTGGTTTGAAAGCGCTTGGGCCTGAGATTACAGCTGGTTTAGAGGAATGGAAAATGTCAATGTGCGGCAAAAGAAGACTAGTGCTCTGGGTGGGCTCTGCGCAGTCATCTGGTGACGGAGTCTCAACCACTTCGGGTGTACCCATAGACTCTTCAAATTTGGACATCACATCTCGCAACACCTCTTCAAAATCCTTCCCACTTAACTTGGCTAAACCCTTTAGTTCAGTGAGGTAACTATCTGTAACACTACCCCCTACAGTTTGTGTGTACACATCAGTTAAGGCGCGGATACAGCATTTACGCTCAGGATCATCAGCTGATGGATAGAGGTAAGGCAACGCAGGCGATAACTGCTGAACAGCTAAACGGGAGCTAAAGTCCACAACCTGGTAGAACTCAGACAAGCTATCATCAACGGTTAGTGTCCTATTAGTTGTGCCACTTTGCCGCAATACTCAAAAACCTCATTGTCCTTTGCTGATCCAGTAACTCCACTGACAATGACTGCATTTGGTATCTTAATGCCTAATTGTTCAACAAAATCCATTTTACTGAGGTGTTAACAAGTTAGAAAGCAATGTTTTGGTCCACCTTGTTTGACAACTCCAGGCTCCTGGCTGGCTCGCCATTTTTTATGTATCTAGTAGCTGTTATAAATAGCTAGATCACTATTAGTTTTAAAGCTGAGATTAAACATAAAGAAGGTACTGGGCCAAATCACAAGATTTTAGTTTTGTGGGAGAGTGGATGCATCTAACAATGGAGGAAACCACACACACACGTAACTTAACGAACCGCAGTAACGTTTACCATTTTATAAACTTGTTTGTTGTTTTTTTTTCTATTTTTTAATCCCAAATAATTGAGAAGTGCACACTTCTTGGGGAAAACAAAATGATACAAACATACGTAAACAGACACAGTTGTAACAATATAGTTGGTCAATATAGTCTCTGGTTAAAGTCAACTTGATGAGACCAGTCGGGTCACCATCCAATCCAATTCCAATTTTATTTATATACCACATTTAAAAACAGCATGTCAGCTGACCAAAGCACTGCACAGCGTTAAACCTAAAAAGCCATTCAAAATACACATACATACACATTAAACATTGATAAAAACTGTCATAAAATAGAAACACCTAAAAACAATACAAATGTATAAAACAGCCAATAAAGGAGAAGTCAATAAAAACAGAAGTCAGTAAAACAGAAGAGTCACAGCATAAAAGACCGATCATTGACCAAAAGCCAAATTAAAAAAATGTGTCTTTAGGCTGGATTTAAACTGTGCCAGTGAAGAAGCCTGGCGTACCACCAGAGGGAGTGCGTTCCAAAGTCTGGGAGCTGCAAAGGCGAACGCATGCTCCCCACGAGCTTTATACTTCATTTTAGGGACTATTACCCATAGATGATCAGCAGACCTTAGTGACTGGGTGTGTGTGGGGGGGGCAGCTCTGAGTGGTATAAGGGGACTAGACCATTCAGGGCTTTGTAAGTAAAAGTTAGAACTTTGTGTTGAATTTGAAATTGCACAGGAATCCAGTGTAGATTCTCCAGAATGGGAGTGATGTGGCAGCGTTTATTTGCATTGGAGAGAAATCTGGCTGCAGCATTCTGGACTTTCTGCAGACGATTTAGGACAGATACATTTACACCAATTAGAACCGAGTTGGAAAAATCGAGTCTGGAAGTGATAAATGCATGAATCACTGATTCTAAGTGTGGCCTCTTAAGAATGGGCTTTAGTCGGGCAAGGCGACAAAGCTGGAAGAAGCAGGATCCAACAGTGGCATTAACATGTGCACTCATTGATAAGTCAACATCCAGTTTAACCCCAAGGCTGGTCACACATGAATTAAGGTTTAGGGGGGAGAGATCAAAGGCAGCAGAAGTATGCAGATTATGTTTTGGTTTGAATAGAATGACCTCAGTCTTATTGTCATTGAACTTCAGGAAATTGGAAGCTAGCCAGGTTTTAATATCTGAGAGACATTCTGAGAGCTGGGTAATGGAACTTAGTTGATTTAAAGCCATATAAATTTGACAGTCATCAGCATATATGTGATAATGTAGGTCGTGTTTAGCAATGATATTTCCCAGTGGCAAACTATAAATAGAAAAGAGGAGTGGACCTAGAATAGAGCCCTGGGGAACTCCCCAGGGGAGTGGGACAAAAGGAGAAAAGCAATCGCCTATGTGGATGCTGATGCTCCTGTCAGACAGATGGGAGTGAAACCAATTTAGCGCAGTCCCTGTGACTCCAACAAAAGATTTCAGCCTAGTTAACAGAATGTTATGATCAACTGTATCGAATGCCGCTGATAGGTCTAGCAGTAGTAACAGAACAAAGGAACCAGCATCAGTTTCTGTCAGAATGTCATTTAACACACGAATATGTGCAGACTCGGTGCTATGATTTGGCCTAAAAGCAGACTGAAAATGGTCGAGTAGTGACTGTTCCAGTAAATGATGTGAGAGTTGAGCATGTACCACTTTTTCAATAACCTTTGATGAAAAGGGAAGTTTGGAGATTGGACGGAAACTTGCATAATCATTTTGATCCAGGCCAGGTTTTTTCAATAGCGGTTCATTTGTTTCTGTGGGCTGGGGCTTACCATCCAGTACTGGAAAAGTGTCTTCTATCCTCCCGCCGCACTATGGGTTGAATAGTGCTCCAACAAAAAAAACCTGACCAACTCCACGAGGCAGCCAAAGGGATTTTCGGGTTCCAACAGGCTCTCAACCGAAGGCCTCTACAGTTTTTAAAACACAGAGTTACTATTTAGCTTAAGACGGTGTTTATGGCGATGTTATGTGTAATTCTCTTACCTATTCTCAACGTTTTATCAAGTTTTCCGGGTAATTGAGCTGAACAACCAGCAGCATGGATCTTGCTCCCGTAACGTCTGATACCGTCTCCTCCTCAGCACTTCTCACGCTGTGCTGCAGGAGGGCGGGACTCTAAATGCGATTGGCTGATTGTGCATCAGACCACCCAAGGATTGGCTGCATAGTGCTTCAGCTAAACTCTGTTTTTAAATGAATTTCTCTTCTTTATTTTTTTTTATCTTTAAAAATCATTTTTATATTAACTTGTTTTTAACCCTGGGTTACAATTAGCAACACAATGGTGCCATTTTTATCCAAGAAAATGTGTTTTACTAGCCAGACCAGCCACCCCCATGCTTCCTTATGGGAAGCATTGGGTCTGGGAAGTTGGAACTCTTCTATTGAAATAACCCCATCCCCTGAGGATTGTAACCAAACCAATCTGAGCTGAGCAGCGTGCATCACACACAGCAACACTCAGTTTCTCATCGACAACAAAGACTGCATCTAAGGCGGAGTTTGCTACAGCTCTTTTTTCTGTTCTAAATGACTTGGACATGTCTTTAAAACAAGTAAAAGCGCTAATAGCATTTCTTCTAAAAAATGACGTCTGCGCCGTTGCCAGACGCCATTTATGTATACAGATAAAAAATTACAGTGTACAATCGGCATTTCCACCTTTTTTTCTGATTGGTTATTTTGGAGCTGGCTAGTCCCGCCCCTCATGTGCCTCTCTGCCTGTGACTAGTTCTCTGTGTAGGATTAAACAGAGAACGAGTCTGGCAGGCAAGACTAGTGTTTTACAGCATTCTGAGCTTTGTAACCAAAGGCAGAGTAAAAGTCTTATTGTTCGCCAATATTAAATTGTATTGTGAGGCATTTTCACATCATGAATATTAATGAATAAGAGTCATAATCACCCTCTGACCTTTAACACACAAAACTATGATAATCTAACGCTAAATTTCAAAACTACGACATACCATATGATGTTTTTGTGTCAGAACAATTTTCTATAGGTGAGTTATATTTCACTTATTACTGACAAGATTTTAAAAAAAATCTAAATATGAAATGTGGAGATTTTATTAAATAACAACATTGCTTTAATGCATAAATTGTAAACTGAACTGCTGTGTCAAATTTATTGAAAGGTTTCGCCTTTTTAACGTTAAATCTGAAACACTGAAGACAATTACTCTCATCTCTTCCAACTGAAAGCATCAAAACCACAGACTGAATACAAGCATTTGCATGAAACAAAAACAAATCTTTGGATTTTGTTTCTCAAAGAGTCGACTGAAAAAGTTTCAAAAAACAAATAAGTTGAGCAAATTTGACATTTGTGACAAGCAGCATGACAGACTACCTTGAGAACACAGTGTGCTGCCTGTGATCCTTTGCATTCTGATGCATCAACATTGCATTTATGAATATGAATGTTGTCTTCTCTTCTTGTATCATGACATCAAAGGTACAATGAGAGGTATGAGCTTTACATATGAGTTGGTTTTACAATAGATGTTGCTAAGACAGTGTTTATTGACTAATTGATTGTTTTTTTTTATTTATTCCAAATGAAAATAAACACATTCAACAACAATGCAAGAAGTCCTAGTTACACTTGTGTCTTTGTCTTAGTTGGCTTCTATCATTACAAACTATGACTAATGTGACTTTTTGTTTTGCATCATAGCAAACCCATCACATAAGTTCCTGAATTTGACATCAGTTCTTTTGGATTTCTCAGGGTTTCCCAGATAAAGGCTAAACATATGCATTGGAGGCTGTTCATTTTAAAATTCACTGTGTATGTGCGCAACCATAACTGAACCATTTATTTATTCCAGTTGTCAATGTTTGTGTTGTCACTTGACACATGCTGCTGCCCTGTTTGAGTAGCAAGCCTGCCTCATTTACTACTTAAACAAGACAGGTGTGTGTGGCAAGTGTTTTTTTTTTATTTTTGGGATAAAGCGTCTGTCTCAATAGAATCATTCGGTATGTGTGAGATGCAGCTGCTGACAGCAATCACCTGAAACGTGCTCAAACCTGTTGTTTGACTCACTGCAGTGCACAACACTACCCTTGTCTCAAACAGTGCTTGTAGCCTTTATTACTTATTTTATTTATTTAACATATTTTATAAGGATAAAACTGCTTGAAATGAGCCATCTCGTTTTCAAGCGTGTCCTCTTTCTTAACAGTCAGTGTACAAACAACAAATCTAGAATGTTAAAACAAACAAAACACAAAAGTTGTATAGGAATAAAAAAATTTATAAATAAACAAAATAAAATAAAACAATAAATTTAAAAAAGCCTGCATGGTGTAAGCCATATATACACACACACACACACACACACACACACACACACACACACACACACACACATATATATTAGGGCCAAAAATTTTAATCTAATTAATTAGAGGCTTTGTAATTAATTAATCTAAATTGCATTTGTACACAGTTTCTGTTTTAACTTAAACTTCTGTTTTCAACTTCAAGACACATTGCTTGTGATTGTTTTTAGAGTAGCGAGAACACGGAGCGTTCTCCCAGCGGCAGCCAGATGCCTCTCGTTTGTCTGACTACTTTCATAAACTACTGTTAGGGCAAAGAATTATTCTGTCTGGAGCTTTCAGCGCTGCACAGATGTTACGTAAATGTTAAAAATATAGCTTACCGCAACTTTTGTAAAGTTTCCGGTGCCACCGGGCAGCTGCAGCAGAGACGATCTCTGAAAAATGTCCGTGGCCCGGGCTCCATTGTTGTCTGGAAGTTTGTTTTTTTTCCAAGTTAATGACAGCCTTCGCAACCTGAAGCACCAATGCAGAAAAACTGAGCATTTGTGGAAGAAAATCCATCTCTACGTCCATCTGCTGCACCTAAAGGTTCTTCTGACATCCTTTAACTCTGCAGTCAGAGATGCTAGGGTTTCCTCTGGTGTCCCAGAGCAAAGGGAACCCCAAGGTGCTGTTTAACACCATCAGCAGCATCATCTCTCCTGCCACTCCTACAGCCTCCATCCACTCTGCTACAGACTGTGAGAACTTTCTGTCTTTCTTTGTGGACAAAGTCAATAAGGTTAGATCTAGCATCTCTCCTTCAGCCTTATCGCTGCCTCTCTCGACTCCAACCAGACCCATCATCCTAGATAGCTTTGATCCTGTTTCTTTGCCTGAGTTAACCAAACTAGTTAACTCTATGAAGACCTCTGCATGCCCCCTCGACATCTTACCCTCATCTTTGTTTAAAAGTGCTTTTCAGTCCATCGGTCCCCGCAAGCTCTCTATAATTAATGCTTCTCTGGTTTCTGGTCAGGTCCCTGCTTACTAAGAAAGCTGTAATCCACCCGTTTAAAAACCGAGTCTTGATGCCTCCCTCCATAGCAGCTTCAGACCCATCTCTAAACTTCCGTTCATCTCCAAGATCTTGGAAAAGGTTGTGGCTAAACAACTCACAGCTGCTCTTGATGAACAGAACATCTATGATAGCTTCCAGTCAGGTTTTCGTAGAGCTCATTCTACTGAAACAGCTCTTCTTAGGGTCTCTAATGACCTTCTGACTCACAGTGATGCAGGGGACTGTTCTGTTCTGGTCCTGTTGGACCTGACTGCAGCCTTTGACACTGTTGACCATCACCTGCTACTGGAGAGGCTGAGAGACTGGGTAAGCCTATCAGGAACTGCTCTGGAGTGGTTCTCCTCTTATCTTTCTGAGTGCTCCTTTTCTGTGGCCGTCTCCAAGTTTAGGTCCTCCACCACCTCTCTTACCCATGGTGTCCCACAAAGTTCTGTGCTGGGGCCTCTACTCTTCCTCCTCTATCTGCTTCCTCTTCAGCACATACTGAGCTCCTTCAAAGGAATCTCCTACCACCTTTATGCAGATGACATCCAACTGTACATCTCCTTAAAGCCCCATGAGATGTCTAAGCTGCAGCTGTTACACATCTGCTTAGGCTATCAAAACCTGGATGGCTGGGAGCCTTCTTCAGCTGAATGAAGATAAGACTGAGATCATCATCTGTGCCCCAGACAAGCTGGTTCCAAAAGTCAGAGACTCTCTTGGTCAGCTTGCTTTCCACACCAAACCTTCTGTCAGGAATCTTGGCATGACCTTTGACCCAGCTCTCACCCTGGATTCTCATGTCAGTTCTCTTGTTCACTCTTCCTTCTTCCATCTCAGGAACATTGCTAAGCTGAGTCCCATTCTGTCCTGCTCTGAACTTGAGACAGTTATCCACACCTTCATCTCCTCACGCTTAGACTACTGTAACTCTCTTTTCACGTGTATGAGCAGAACCTCCCTGAACTGTCTGCAGGTGGTTCAGAATGCCTGTGCTCGGCTTCTGACCAAGTCATCCAATAGGGATGAGCTGGATACTCATTTCAGTCGAGTATTCGGTACGGATAAAGCATTTTTGACGAATACGAGCATGAAACGAGTAAACCTCGTAAATATCTGTAATCGTGCTGAAGGAAAATCCTCATTGGGTAACTGACTGTCTTCATGCTCTGTGATTGGCCAGTCACATAGAGCGCCCGCCCCTCCCTACACACAAAACTGCAGCCGGTCGGGAGCGCAGTCCGTCCGGCTCATCCACGCACACACACAGACAGTAACGGATCTTGCTGTGATTGCTTCACTGTTGCTCACGCTTCTTCAGTAGTCTCTAGGTTTTCTTCAGCTCACCGCTTTTTCGGTTGAATATTTAAAGTTACTTTTTCGTAACTTACATGGTGCATTTGACAAGACAGAGCTGGCGTGCTGTCGATCACTACCTCCACTCCGGTCGGGTTCGTTTTTTAACTCCCTCTCTCTCCTTCTCTCCCTCTCTATCTCTCTCTCTCTCACACACACACACACACACACACACACACACACACACACACACACACACACACACACACACACACACACATTAATCAACATTGTTTTGTTTAACTTTGTGTGGGAAAATGCCAAGAACGTTTAGAAAAGAATCTGTTTAATCAAATTAAAATAAAAATAAAAATATAAAGTTGTGTCTGGTTCTAGCATTTCATATTTCCTAGTTCCTACTGCATGAGTTCAGATGTATTAATTCATGCACTTAAATATTAATGTTCTGATTTTATTGAAAAACTTGTTCTGTAATAGTTCCTTCACTATTGTGATCAAAAATATTTAATCTCAAATCTGAGGCTGCTTTGTAAATAGTTTTCAAATAAACAATACACATAGCAACTTCTGATCAATCCTTATCAATTTCAGACTTAAAATAATGTATTGATGTACACCACACCCACTTCCGGGTTATGTCATGCCCACTTCCGAGTACAGATACAGATACAGATACAGATAATTAACCATATTGGGTGTATATACTGGGATGAGATCTGACATGTATTTTGGTCCCATGCCATTGAGTGATTTGTAAACTAATAGGAGCACTTTGCACCATAGGAGCACCATATTAGATCTCCGCAGGTGACTAGCGCGACTACAGCCTTGCACGGAAGGCAGTCTGCCGTGTGGGTGGGATGCCCCGATCCCCTAACCCAGGGATTCCCAAAGTGGGGGTGCGCGAGCTGCCACTAGGGGGTGCGCGAGGTGAAAAGTGTAATGGCTGCGGAGCTCAGAGAAGTCTGTCATATGTCACCATTAGCTTAGCCAGAAACTCATTTGTGGGTGGGCCTAAGAAAAAGTAAGTGGGCACAATAAATGTAATTGAAAACAAGTATATTTTTGCACGTGTGTGTGTGTGTCCTCCACATGTGCCCTAGCTTCATAATAACAATGCGCCAAGCTTCAGCACTCTGGCCTGCGCACGCCGATATGTTCCGTATTTGATCATTTTTAACGGTGTTGGAGAAATCTGAAGGTGGTGAGTCATTCTGGCAGATTGTAATTAACACCTGTCTCATGCAGGTGTTCTGACATTGTAAACCTCACACACAGAACATTGTGGATGTAACTAAATAAATCAAAAAATGATTCCCATTCAGGCTATTAACAGTGCGCTGAAGATCTGAAGTTCAGAGTGCGTCTGTCAGAGGTCAGACGCGTTCTAGCGGAACCACGGCTCACGGGTGCACAAGTGAGCACATCTGGGCTGGGCAGAAATAATTTTACAACATTGGTTTAAATAGCGCCGATAACGAGACGCGGTGAATGGAGTGGCTCATAGAGCTGTGCTGCGCGCGTGCGTGTGCACACACACACACACACACACACAGATTCAACAAGCGCGCACGCTGCGCAAACTCCGGTGCGCCGTCAGACTGAAGACAGAAATGAGCTCTGCCTCCTCTGTGATAAAAACTTTTAAGAGGTCTTATAACAACATTTTTCATTCCAGGTCATATTAAGATATTAGCTTCTATTTTGGGATGACGTATTAAAGTCGGGTCCGCTCCAGCCAGTGACCCCGAACCAGTCTGCATGGCAGCGGATCGCAGATTCAGCCACACCATAAAACAGCAAAAGGTCGGTCTGAGGCAAAAGTGAACCTCATGGCTATAGCTTTTCCCTACAGACATTTGATTACGCACAAGTAGGTGATCAGCTCAGGTTTACGCAGAGCAGAAGGAAGGAGAGCGCTCTGGCCGCACAGGTTAAACGTTCCTACTTTAAGAAAAACGTTAAATTGCCTTTTTTATGTGCTACCTACCTGGGCACTCTAAATATTTATTTAAAATTAAATCAAAGGAAATTGTAATGGTATCAAATGTTTATGAATTACTACCGGTATTTAAAAAATGAAAGTGATGGGGAAAAAGGTCGATCATAGTTTTTAACCCTGTCTGTTTAGCTTGATGTCTGATATCCATGCCCTGATGTGGGGGATGGGGGGTGCGTCGACATGGTCAGGACATAGAAGGGGGTGCGCGGCTAAATAAGTTTGGGAACCACTGCCCTAACCCTTCTTAGGCCTAGTCCACACGTAGCCGGGGTTTTTTAAAAACGAATATCCGCCCCTCCAAAAACTTGCATCCACACCACCGCGTTTTAAAAACAGACTCTGTCCACACGTACCCGGATAAATATGTTGTTAAGGACTAGGGCCCGACCGATATGCTTTTTTTGGGGCCGATACCGATACCGATATAAAACTTTTAACAAAGGCCGATAGCCGATATAATGGCCGATAAATCTCCCTCACAAAAAAATAAATACAAATGTTCTTAAGATTAAACCCTTCATTCTCTGCCTTTTTGATGCAAACTTATTTCTCTATTACACACCAAAGAACTGTCTCAATAACTCACTAGGGTTTCCAAGTAATGCAAATAAGATTTATTTTGCCATCTCAAAAACAACAGAACACACAAACTACTACTGAAGATGAGCAGATGCTGCAGATGACATCACCAGATGGATCTTTAGTGAAGTAGTCCCACACCTTACTACGACCCTCTTTTTCCATCTGTAATAAAATAATCAGCATAGAAGTACAGTTACTAAGACAAAGTAAAATACATTAAATGTGGCATTTTTATACTTAAAAGTTTAAAAATTCTCATGTAAATAAATGATGTCAGACATTGTGGCTCAAAACCAATGGCTCTGCTTTTGTTTGGTTCCCCAGCTGTTAAGGTTTTCTCATTTAGTATTCGTCTTCCGTTTGTTGTCAGGTTTTTTTCTAGTTATTCTTCTTTCCCTTTTAGGATTCTTTCTTCTTTAAAATTATTTTCATTTATAGTTCCTCCTGTGTTCCCCTGCTGTCCTCTGCTCCCACTCATAGCTCCTCCTCATAACTAGTCCTCTGTCATCTCTCACTCCTCAGTGCATACGGTTCAGTTTCGGTCATACTCTGCTGGTTTCAGCGACCTAGCTACCTGATTTTTGGCATTAAAATACTTTTGAGTTTTACACGTTTGTGTTTCGATCCTTTCCAAAGCCGACAGTATTAGGAAAATAAAAATAAGATACGTTAGATTAGTATGTGGCAATGCATAAGCCTTATGTAAAATATAAGGCTGAAAAATACAATAGATTTATTCTGTTGCAGAGGGATGTTTATTTTCTCGTATTACCGCCCCCCCCCCTCCTCTCCCAGCTAGGGAGAGGGGGGGGGGGGGGGGGGGGGG
>SSNQ01000513.1:7507-24204 GCA_006942095.1 Nothobranchius kuhntae | reverse complement strand
TTTCCCTCTTTGATAAAAGAGGTGGACAGATATCATCGAACTCCAATGGCTGCTCTGAAGCTAAAGAGCTAGAGTGGTTATCAGGAACTAGGACACATGCTCCATCAAGGTGTGTTTGTATATGGGTGTGTCATGTGAATGTGTGTATGATAGTGGGGAATCTCAAAGTCTGGGGCGGTGTGGGCATGCAATTTGTGTCTTGGTTGGCCAGGCAACGACTCCTCATGGTGCATTTTTAAACAGGAAATATGTGCAGGGTAAGACTCTGGTGGTGGTGGGGTGCCTTGCGCTTTAACTCGTCTAAAAGGGACACCACAATACCAGTTTTAAAATATTAACTGCAGGAACAAATACTTAATACTCACATATCCTTTTTCAGAGTATGGGTCTTTCAGACAGGGAAACTGGGTGACGATTCCTAATGCATAACGTGTCCTTACATCCATTGGTGGAGCAGTCCTAAACAGGAAAGATGACAGAATTAATCTTCTGAGGTTACACTTTTTTCATCGCTCGATATAAATTACAATTTGTGTGCATATTTCATCAGGGTCTCCGCCAGAAAACGGATCGTCCACCGTCTGTGAGAGAGGGGGGTGCGTGCACAAATTGTTCTGCTGTAGATTCTCGTTAATACGACCCGCACTTGTATAGCGCCTCTCAGAGTAAGGACTCCAAAGCGCTTTACACTACAGTGTATCATTCATCCATTCACACACACATTCACACACTGGTGGTGATGAGCTACGATGTAGCCACAGCTGCCCTGGGGCGCACTGACACAGGCGAGGCTGCCGAGTACTAGCTCCACCGGTCCCTTCGACCACCACCAGCAGGCAAGGCGGGTTAAGTGTCTTGCCCAAGGACACAACAGCAGAATTCTCTGTCCGGAGCCGGGATCGAACCTGCAACCTTCAGATTACTGGACAACCTGCTCAACCTGTTGAGCTGCTGCTAATATCAGCGGATGGAGGGCCCGTGGTTCGTTTCACTGCCCCCTAGCATGGGGGCGGGGGGCATGAGACTTAGCCTGGCGGGAGACCAAGTGGCCCGCCAGGCTTATAAAGCGCTGGGGGTAATCCTGTGCATCATTCTATTTTTGATTGCATATGAAAACTACTCACCCATACTGCTCAATCATCGCCGATACAACCGTGTTGACCAACTTCCGCCGTTATGGGTCCTTAACCTCTCTTGTTTGTCTGTATTCTCTGAGTATTTTCTCACCTCCTGGCTTGGTTTGCAGAAGGTTTTCAACAAGATAGAGTGAAACGACAAAAATAATTAAAGTACAGACAGTGCACTTGAGAATTATTCACCGTGCATCACTTTTGTTTTCCCACATTTTGTTTTCTTACAGGCTACAGCCTTGTTTTTTTTCTTAAACTTTCTTGTTTTTTTTTAACTAAACTTCTATACACAACCCTCCATAATAATGTGAAAAAAGATTTTTGGGATATTTTGCAACTGTATTAAACAGGGTAATTAATTACAAAAGCATAAATATTCACTATTTTTGAGATAAAGTGCAAAATTAAGCTATGGCAATTTTCTTCAGCAGGAGGAACTGAGAGAAAACTCAGGATAGAAGGAAAGATTAATGTAGAAATGCACAGACCTCCTAAATAAACCTGAGTGCACCCTTGACTTCGGACTGAAGCGACGATAATCTTTCAGCAGAACGTCTTTAAGCACACAGCCAAGATATCACAATGTCTGTAGAGACTGTGTGTTTGGTCTCAGTTTGGACACAGTGGTGTCATTTAATGAGACTTTGAGTGTGTTTGCATTGTGTTCCTTTTCAGTCAATTCAGCTCCTTGTATTAGTTTCAGTTTCTGTGAATGTTTAAGCCTGACGTCAGGAGCAATTTTTGTTAAATTATGTTTCGTATACTGATTTTTACCTGTGCTACGTGTCCTCAATGTTACCCCAGATCTCCTAGATGCTTGGGTTGTAACATGGAGTAAGGTTGTAACAAGACAAAATATGGAAAAAGTGATGTGATTACTTTCCAGATGCACTGTATAGAGAGCCTAAGTCTCCTCCCTTTCCGGTCGGCTCATCGGTCCCCAGAAGAATGAAAACATTGAATGGAAGTCAACGGGGCTAAAACCGCTATTTTCTAATCTGCTTTGCCTTACGCCCTGGATCGCACACGTTGTACTGCAATTTAAATGAAAACTAATGATGGGTGTTTGGACCACACCAGTCACGTACTTTGAGATTTATCAGCTTGTAAATGTTCGTAATTAGAATGACTGCAAATCAAACATCAGCACGTTGCATATATGACGTCACCACAGAATCTCTTCTCCCGTAGCGTAGCTGCTACTTACCAAATGGCCAGATTTATGGCGTTTTCTCCGTCTGAAGGAAGGATTTGAAGTTTGCTGAACTTACAGCTATTTTCCCTCTGTTTTTCTCCGTGTCTGGTTCGATGACGTCACTTTTGTGAAATGCATTTGTAGTCTTGGGCTTATTTTCACACAACATCTAAAATAACGTTTCCTCCCGTTAGAAAATAAGCGCTTTCTTGGTATCAAAATGCATCTTTAAAATTCACGGACATCATATGTAAAATCCATGGCACATAACAAGTGGAATTAGAAAATAGCGGTTTTAGCCCCGTTGACTTGCACTCATTTTTTTGTTCTTCTGGGGACCCGTGGTCCAGAAGTAGATGGGTGTGACTTAGCCTCCCTATTAATAACAGCCTCCATTTAGAAACAAATTCACACAAAATTAAATCAAATAAATGTAATTTATTTAAATGAATTGAAAATGTCACCTCTTTGGCTTGAAAAGAAGTATCGTCATTTTGATCTCTTCTTGGGGACATCATCGTGGTTTCATCAATGCAACGTCTTTTAGGGGACAGAACAGATGTCTGATGAAAAAGATGACAAGGAGAGCGTGTCTGTGCATGAGGATTGCACCGAAGATTCTAAGGAAAAACAGAAATACAGATCAGTACTGGACAACCATTAAATCATTTTAGCCTAAATTAAGAAACTAATTATGTCTGTGGCTTCAGAATTTCACTGAAACATTAAAGAAGGGGGAATTTTTTTTAAAACATGAAGTGTAAGTAATAACCTTTAATTTTTAGTTAGATGTATAAAATAAGATGCAGCTAATTTAACAGTGCTACTGTTACCTTCTACAGAAGAGGCATCAATGAGGGTCCAGACAATGTCTGATTTCTCCTCCAGAACATCAGTAAAGACATCCTCATCTACTTCTGTCCCAGTTTCATCCACAAGATACATCCTTTTATCATCTTGGATGCCAAACTTCTCCTTGGCTGTAAATGCATATAAAATTATTTTAGAAGCTTAAATTATTCAAGTATACAATTTGTAGTTTCATTATATTTACCTAATATTTAACACATTGCCTACTCAAAGATTAAGAATTTAACTTGTATAAAAAAAACATAAAAATGCATAATTTTAAGAAGGTGAACCCAAATGAAAACAAAAATGTAATACCTTGACTGAGGAATGTAGAATATGAGGCTCCATTGAGCTTGATATAGCGTTTTTTTCCTATATACTGCACTTTGAAAAGCATCGTCTGGGAAAAAAGAAGAAGAATCACAGCAGCCAGCATATAGCAATAACCTTGATATGCATTCCTTTGTACAGTGGAAACCTTCTCATCTTTAGTCCAGATTTATTTTGTTTCCCCAATTGAAATCGACACCACCCAGTTTTCAGTCTTTGAGCCGGATTTATACTTCTCCGTCTGCGTCGGTATTGACCCTTTGCATGTGACCTCACGCCACACATGGGATCGGCTCATTCGCCATGATGGACGGCAAAATAATAAAGTATCTTTGAATTGAAAAAGACCGTTTACACACGTTGAAACTCCGGTGAAGCTAGTCAAAACAAGCCTGTCTGTAGCCTTTTATCGCTTTTATTTAGTTTATTTCACAGTAAAATGGTAACTACTTGCTGGGTGGCTGGCTGCACTAACAGACAAGGATATGTAAAACTCGTTTTTTTCAAATAACTTTGATCGAGACTGAGGACGGAGAACTGCAGCGATCAATCATAATGGTGGCAGGATTCTTCAGGAAAGCGCAACACCCTCTGTTGTCCATGGCGGGGAATTGCTTTGCAACTCTTCCTAGCTTACGAAGTCCGAAGGGAAAATGTCGCCATCAAGGCAGAAAACAAAGTGGCACTCCTGGGTTGGATGATTTGTAAACGTGCTCGCCACTAGAGTGTACACCGCCTGGGTCTTCAAGCTTTTCTTCAATGTTTTTAGGATTAGCTTTATGAAAAATTCTGGGAATAAACCTAAACACATTCTCCACGATTGCTAAAGCATGTAAAGGCGGGAGTCAGCAGAACTGCAATTCAAAAAGAAAACTAGTATTTCGGGGAAAAAACTGCTACATTAAGTTAGCTCGTCCCATCACTACAAAGCACATTTTCTATTACTGCTAGCACACAACAAAGTATTCCCTGGGTTTCTTGCTAAACAGCTTCAGTTAAAGACCGCTTCCATGGCATTTATTTATTGCATTTTAAAATTGATAGTTGTGCATAAATACATATTTTGCGTTGTCTTTAGTTAGCAACGGCAAATTAGTTCCTCCTAAACTAAAAGCCAGGCGATAATGATGACAATATGTACCATTTCTAACGGCCAGTTTATTAAACGTTGTCTTCGAAATTAAAATTCCATCAATATATGCCTTACCTGTAAGCTACGTTGTCTGGAAAATCGCTGTTTCTTCCACCGCTCCGTAAATCAATGGAGGACCGTCCCGCCGAAAACTTTCCTGTGGCCGCCTGCACGCGTCGGCGTCAACAGACGCCCATGACGTAAACATGCACGATACGTGAAATGAGAACCGTGGAGACTCAATCACAAATAAACACCAAGAGAGCTAGTAAGGACAGGAAAAACTCTTCACCAATCCTGCTTAAACAACTGACACCAGTAGGAGTCACTCTATCAACACGGGAAGTGTATTAAATTATTAATATACACTGCAGTGTAAAAAAAATAACTCTACATACTCAAATTCTGGAAAAGTAACACTTTTCAATTTGCTGTGTAGGCGCATTCTGAGCTGAAGAGGATGTCAGATTCTGGGATTTTCCTCAAACGGCTCCTGGATGTGTCGCCACATTGGAGACAGGAACAAGCGCTATTCAGCCAAAGTTTCATAATCAGGGAACATTTTCTAAGTGACAAGTCTTGCTTCAGTCAGAGGAATCTTCCTGCATGCGCTCGGGTTCTGCGACACGCTCCAAGCCCCTCTCCACATCTTCAGCTCGCTGTGGACCTTGCGTACGTGCTGACAGCGAGCTACGCTGAGCAATGTCCAGCTCAGATGTTCAGATGGGAATCATTTCTTGAGTGATTTAGCTACATCTGCGATGTGCGAAACGAATAAAGTGTCAGTTCGTCTGCATGCGTCGGGGTAATTCTTTCTATTCTTTCTCCGTCAAAATAAACTGTCAAATACGGGAACTATCCGGTCAACACAAGCCCTGCTTTTAACTGTTCTGTTTTCTTGTGAAAATTGTTGCAAAGAGATAAAATTAAACTTGATTAACACCAGAGCCAGGCGCACTGCGTCGTTATCTCCGTCACTGTAAATGAGGGAAAAACAAAGTGATCGGATCCTTTTCTGACCTTCCCCACCTACAAAGTTTAATTACAACAATCAAACGTGACAGAGCCTGGATTTGTAATCTGATTAGTCTAAACATGTTTTAAAAAGAAACGTATGACAAAAGTGGCACCTGCTCAGTAAAACCACCAACAGGGTGAAAAATATCAAAATATTGAAGGCAGAGACGGGCTACAACTTCTGGATCCCCTTTATATAAATCATTTTATTGATTATCGTCTTATGAAAGATAACTTTGACGTACACGAGCGACCGGTACTGGCTGCTGTCACCTGTTGTGAGCAGCGCTCTGCTGTCTGAGGGTAGGCCCCGCCCACAACGCCGCGGCTGCTGTGGCTCCATCGACACAGTGTTTTCTTTACTGTGGGAAACGAATAGTGTCAGTTCGTCTGCTTGCGTCGGGGTTATGCTTTCTATTCTTTCTCCATCGAAATAAACTGTCAAATACGGGAACTATCCGGTCAACATATATATATATATATATAGCCATGCCCTGATGTGGGGCTGGGGGGTGCGTCAACATGGTCGGGACATTGAAGGGGGTGTGCGGCTAAATAAGTTTGGGAACCACTGGTCTAGAGTGTGCCCCCTGGTGTGTGTGGGGCCAGAAACATGCTGGGTAAAGCTGAAGGAGTCCATAAGGCTGGAGAAATTCATGGCAAAGTGATCAGAGGGATCATCAACGTGGATGTTAAAGTCACCAACAATCGCCAGTCTGGACAGCTTCACAGTGGAGAATAGGAAGTCACTAAACTCCTGAAGGAAAGAACAGTTTGGACCAGGTGGACGATAGACCACAGCACAGTAGAACGGGTCCTTACGCCCGACTTTAATCAGCTGTAGTTCAAAGGAAGCAAAGTGACCAGAGGTTGTAGAGCTACATGGAAGATGGTCTCTGAAAACAACAGCTAGGCCTCCACCATGACCAGAACCCCGGGGCTGGCTAAGAAAAGAATAACCACTCGGGCAGAGTTCAATCAGACCAGAATAATCAGATGTTTGCTGCCAGACTTCAGTCAGAAACAGAAAATCCAGGTTTTTAAAGAGAATTAAATCATTGAGCAGGAAAGACTTATTGTAAACAGAGCGGGTACTTAATAGAGCCATGCTGAGTGAGATGGAGGAATCAGAAACTACAGAAACAGCTGGAGTTAGTGAACGTAAATTAGCAGGGTTAGATCCACGGTGTTTACAAAAACCACTTATGGAGGGAACAGGAGGAGAAACCACTGAGGAATGAGGATAAACCGACCTTAAAAAACTTGGACGGATGAACTGCGCTGCAATGCGGCCTGGCGGCAATGCAGATGTGGCGCTCAGGTCACCAAACAAAGGACAAGAAGCTAAAAGATTGCGCCGATGTTTACTAGATAAACCACCCTTTAAGAGAAGTCTTATTCTCATCTGGACTCCTGCTCGTTTACCTCATTTCCTCCGACGTTTTCCCGTGTTGAGGGTCTGACCTCATGAGGAAATTACTATGCAGTGATTTTCTCCAAAATGACTGTGCTTAAATTGCTTTGAAAAAGCAGATAATAACATCAGTGCCAAGAGACACTTCATTTCCCATGATGCTTTGCATAGGGAAACAATGTGATGACGTCACCGCCAAGGCGGAGCACGGTTCTGTACATGCACAGAACGAACCACAACAACCAGCTCAAAACTATAAGTTTCAGTGAAAAACGAAACTTAACTGTTCTTTGTCCAGTATCACTGGCTGAAAAAGGACACGCTCACTGCTGCTGCTCTGATCAACGCGAGCCAGCGGGAGGCTGGCTGCTGGAGCAGATCAAACACAACCGCTGGAAAGCCACTCCAACTCCATCAGGACCTGACTGGGAACGAGCGGAGCCATCCCGCTCTCAGAGGCGCTGTAAGTTGTCAAACTCAGCACAAAGAAACTTTGCTCTCTCTGTCCAGCTGATTCCGTGGAGAGACACTCGTGGGGAGGAACAACGGAGTAAATCATCTGACCAGGGACGCCTTGCTTTGCCCGGAACAGCTGTTTTGCGCCTGCAAGTTTTATCTCATTCTCTCTTTTTATCTTTCTCGTCTCTTATAGTTCACAATAAGCAGTCGACCGCGTGACTTGCTTCAAATTATCAGACGGTTTTCCCTATCTTCCGTAATCAAACACGTTATAGATATATACCGTGAAGTAAGATCTTTTGTTTATTGTTTATTTAATCTGGGTTTGTCGGTAAGCTGTGGCCAGGCTGCATCGACTCTGTTAGATTAAATAATTTACAAGTGACCTTTGTTGTTTAAGAGTCTAAACTTTTGAAGTGTTGAAGTTTAAGTTTTGCTGTGATTTTAAGCCACTAAGTGTTCGGGAAAGGAGAACTGGACAAGGGAGGGGAGAGCCACACACACTCACAGCTTACAGCACACAGCTCAAGGACACTCTCCCTGCACACCTGCGCTGGAAAACAAAGCATTCATTGATTTCACACACACACCACACACACCCACTCACACACACACTCATACGTGTTTTTAGTGTTTGTGGGGACATCCTCCATTACACACACACACACACATCTCCAATTATATCAAATTGTTTTGCATTATTAATCTCCTTGTTTAATTAAATGTTATAAAATTCAGATTTGTCTCCAATAGATTTCTTGTGTCCATTCACGTCTCTGCTCCTGACGGATTCCACCCTTTTGATAGACTGATAAGAGTTTTGGATTCAATTTTTCCCCGGTAAAAGGGGATGGTGCCCCGAAGATTCCTAAAGAGTATCTTAATCAATTAATAACGCGGTAAATATTCCCATATTTACAGAATTTATTGAAGAATCCAAAAGTAATTAATTAATTACTAATTACTCGCTCCTAATTACCCCAACACCCGGGACCGGACAAAAATAGCTGGAAGCGGGCAGCTCGGGACCGTTGTTTGGCTCTGGGCCAGTGCGCCGCTCAGGTAAACAAACAGGATGGTAAATCCTCGGTGCATCTTGGGCGATCGTGAATGAACGGAAGGACAAAAGAGTCTGGCGATCATAGGAGATGGTAGCAGGGACACTACTGAAGAGGATTGCAGACAGGAGAAAGGTGGAAAAGAGGAGGTTAGTGGAGAAAAATTTTAAAAAGTGGCCGGTGACCACGGCTAAGCCAAGCACAGGCGCCATCTTGTTGCCGACCGGAAGCGAAAGTGACACAATATACAAGCAACTGGAAGGCTTCGCCATGGGTAACCCGTTATCAGCCACCCTGTGCGAGTTTTTCATGGAAGACCTAGAACAAAAAGCCATAGCCACTGCTCCCCAACTGCAAAATAAAATTATGGAAACGCTACGATGACATACTGGAAATCATACCAAAAGGACAAACAGAAACACTAACACAACACTTAATTAACATTGATGACACAGGCAATATAAAGTTCACTTATGAGTCAGAAACAGATGGCAGCATAGCTTTTATGGATATGAAAATAACCAGGCAGGCCGACGGGGACCTAAACATAAACACATACAGGAAACCAACACACACAGACCAACATCTATTATGGACATCAGAACACCCTACCACACACAAAATGTCAGTAATCAGAACATTATATCACCGAGCAAACATGATAACAGAAGAGAGAGACCGTAAACAAGAGGACAAACAAATAAAACATGCTTTAAAGACCTGTGGATACTCGACATGGGCAATAAACACAGGAAAATGGCAAACAACAACAGAAAGAAAAAAACAACCAAAGCAAAGAACCAGAAAGACAAGAACCAAAACCAGTGATAACCTTACCATACATCAAAGGCATAACAGAAAAAATAAGAGCAACGATGAAAAAACACAACATAAACACACCGGCAAAACCATACACAACAGTTAGAAACAAACTAGTACACCCAAAAGACAAGATACCAGCTGGACTTAAATGTGGAGTCATTTATGAAATCCCATGCAAACTTTGCAATTAAACATGCACAGGAGAAACCGGACGCCAACTCAACACACGAACAATAGAGCATAGAAAGGAGTGCGAGAAAGAGGCAAGTCGAAAACACACAAATCAAATCAAATCACTTTCATTGTCACGTCACATGTGCAGGTACACCGGTACAGTACATGCGAGTGAAATTCTTGTGTGCAAGCTTCACTGCAACAGAGTTGTGCAAAAATACAATAACGTAAAAACAAGCAAAATATAAAAATGGCTAATCTAAGTAATAATATGTATAGTATGTAAGGTATATACATTACTAAATGTATGTGAGTGTGTGTATAGTGTGTATATTCATGTTTTACAAATGAATAAAGTAAACAATAAGATAAGAGATATAAAATATACAGAGGCTGGTATGTGCAAAACAGTGGCAACAATGTACAGTATGGAGTGTGTAATGTTGGAGTTTTCAGTAGTGAGGGTGAGGTGTCTGTGAAGTGTTCAGCAGTCTGATGGTCTGATGGAAAAAGCTGTCTCTCAGTCTACTGGTTCTGGACCGGATGCTGCAGAACCTCCTTCCTGATGGAAGTAGTCTGAACAGTTTATGGCTGGGGTGACTTGAGTCCTTGATGATCCTCCCCGCTTTCCACAGGCACCGCTTCCTGTAGATGTCTTGGAGGGAGGGAAGCTCACCTCCAATTATCCTTTCAGCACACCGCACTACTCTCTGGAGAGCTTTGCGGTTGTAAGCGGTGCTGTTGCCATACAAGGTGGAGATGCATCCAGTGAGGATGCTCTCAATGGCACAGCGATAGAAGGTCCTGAGGATGCGGTGGCTCATGTCAAATCTTTTCAGTCTCCTGAGAAAGAAGAGGCGCTGCTGTGCCTTCTTCACTGTATTGTTCGTGTGCACTGACCACGTAAGATCCTCAGCCAGATGAACTCCAAGGAAACGGAAGCTGCTCACCCTCTCCACAGCGTCGCCATTGATGGTGATGGGGTGTGTATTCCTCTGCACCTCTGGAAGTCCATTATCATCTCCTTTGTCTTTGTGACATTGAGGGTGAGACGGTTGTCCTGACACCAGTGGGTCAGGGCGCTGATCTCCTCCCCGTAGGCCGTCTCATCGTCGTTGGTGACGATGAAAGTACAATAAAGAAGTCAGCCATAACAGATCACTGCATAAGAGAAAACCATATAATGGACTCGGACAACACAAGGATCGTAAACACCGAACAACAGAAATACAAAAGATGGATAAAAGAAGCTATCGAGATAAGGAGACGCGGATGTGAGACCATGAACAGAGACGATGGAGTTTACTCGTTGGATCGCGCATGGGACTGCATCATTGGAGAGGGGAGAGTGGGCAGCAGAGGGTGACAACGTCCTCTGCTGCCCGCGGATAAACGAAGGAAGTGACGCCACCATCGGCGTCAGCCTGATGATGTTTGCAGCCGCAAATGAAACATTGCAGGTAAATAAACCTTTTCTGTGTTTTAAAAAGAACTGAACGATGGAAAAGGAATATCAAGGTTTCAACTTGCGTTTAGAAATGATGTTTCTTAGCACCTGTTTGCTAATTAGTTAATCCTCCTCAAGACTATAAGCATACAATATCTGCATCATCTTGGAGTACCAACAAAAAACTTAAGGCAGAAGTTGGCCTCAACAGATGTTTAGTTTGCCGGTTGTGCTTTGTTAGCTCAGTTTTGATTCTGTAAAAACAAATTATTATTTATATTTTAAAATATATGTTGTTGTATGCTTTTATAAAATTCCCTTAGACTTATCTGATATGTATTTTAGGAAGGCTGAAGCATCAGGCAACAAAAGCAAGTGACATTAAAAGTGTGGGAAACTCATTTAATCAATATATCTGCAGTTGTCTCTGGTAGCATTAATGTCTTGCAAGTAGTACTCAGGACAAAAAAGCTCAGAAATGCCAGCATCAGCATGGACAAGTCTGCCACACCAGAGGAGAGCTTAACTCTCCAAGTCAGGAGATGCTGCTGCCCAATTTGTCTCCCCCTCCCACCTATCTGTCTCTAGAAGTCAGGTGAAGAGGCAGCTGGAGAGACTGAAAAGGAACAAGGCTGCAGGTCCAGATGGTGTCAGCCCCAGAGTACTGAAGGCCTGTGCAGAGCAGCTCTGTGAGATTCTGCAGCACCTCTTCAACCTCAGCCTGGCCCAGGAGAAGGTTCCAGTCCTATGGAAGACATCCTGCCTTGTTCCAGTTCCAAAGAAAACTCGCCCATCAGTCAATGACGACTACAGACCGGTTGCCCTGACATCCCACATCATGAAGGTCCTGGAGAGACTCCTGTTGGTCCACCTGAATAAGCAAACTAGAACATATCAGGACCCGCTGCAGTTTGCTTATCGCCATGGAGTTGGAGTTGACAATGCCATCATCCTGCTGCTTCAAACAACCCACTGTCACCTGGACAAAGCAGGCAGCACTGTCAGGGTCATGTTCTTTGATTTCTCCAGTGCATTTAACACAATCCAGCCTGATGTACTTTGCCAGAAACTCCAGAAGACACAGGTGGGGGCCTCAACTATCTCCTGGATTAAAGACTACCTGACAAGCAGACCACAGTTTGTGAGACTGAAGAACTGCACATCAAGCCAGGTGATCAGTAACACTGGAGCACCACAGGGCACTGTACTCTCACCATTCCTTTTCACCCTGTACACCTCAGACTTCCAGTACAAATCAGAGACCTGTCATCCACAGAAATACTCAGATGACGCTGCAGTTGTCGGGTGTATCAGAGATGGACAGGAAGCTGAGTACAGAGAGCTGGTGGAGCGCTTTGTGGCATGGTGTGCAAACAATCATCTGACCTTGAACATGAACAAAACAAAGGAGATGATTTTAGACTTCAGAAGAAACAGGGAGGAGTCAAACACTGTTTCCATCATTGGAGAAGAAGTGGAGGTGGTTGAGGAATACAAATACCTTGGAGTTCACCTGGACAACAGACTGGACTGGAGAACGAACAGCGAAGCCATTTACAAGAAGGGGCACAGCAGACTGCACTTCTTGAGGACACTTAGGCCCTTCAGTGTCTGTAGCAGGATGCTGCAGATCTTCTACATGTCTGTTGTTGAGAGTGTAATCTCTTCAGCCATCATCTGTTGGGGTAGCAGCATCAGAAGCAGAGACCTGAAAAGGCTCAACAGCCTAATAAAAAAGGCTGGTTCTGTTCTGGGGACGACTGTGGAACCACTGGAGGAGATCATGCAAAGAAGGATTCTCCAGAGAATCAAGAAAATTATGGAAAACCCTGAGCATTCTCTTCACAAGACTGTCCGACAACGGAAGAGTGTCTTCATGCTGAAAAACTAGTTCATGCATTTATTACATCAAGACTGGATTACTGTAATTCATTACTCTCAGGAAGTCCACAGAATGTAGTTAAGTCTTCAGCTTGTCCAAAATGCTGCAGCTAGAGTTCTGATGAGAATTAAAAAGAGAGATCATATCTCTCCTGTCTTAGCTTCCCTACAATGGCTACCTGTTAAATTCAGAATAGATTTTAAGATCCTTCTTCTCACATATAAAACTCTTAATAATCAAGCTCCATCATACACCAGTGATCTTATTGTTCCATATGTTCCTAACCGAGCACTTTGCTCTCAGACTGCAGGTTTACTAGTGGTTCCCAGAATATCTAAAATTAGGATGGGAGGCAGATCTTTTAGTTATCAGGCTCCTCTCCTGTGGAACCAGCTCCCAGCTTTAGTCCGTGAGGCAGACACTTTGTCTACTTTTAAGACTAGGCTTAAAACATTTTTATTTGATAGGGCCTATGGTTAAAATCTGATGTTAGCCTAAATCTGGACAAGTGGGGGATTACAGGGAGGTGGAGTGTATAGTCGGTAAAGACGACTCTCCCTTGCCCTGCCTCCAACATGCCTCCATCTAAAAAGGCTAGGTTATCCAGAGTTATCTCTGTAGTTGTGCTGCTATAGGCTTAGACTATTGGAGGATACACTGACCACTTTTCACACTCTACTACTGTCTTCTACAATCTGTTCTTTAACTGTATTAATTCCTGCTATTTCAGCTGTTAACTTTATTTTCTCTCTAAGTGTTTTTCTCCCCAGAAGAAGCTACAATGATGTTCTGCTGAGCTGTGGTGGCCTCATGGAGGGGGCCATCGTCTAGCACACTGCTGCTAAACACTTAAACTTTCTCCCTCTCCTGATAATAAGTTTTTGTTTTCCTTGACGTTGGATGTGCTAATACTAGTTTACCCGTTTAATTATAGATTCACTAGGATAAATACAATAAAGCTTATCTTTTGCCAAATAGAATATTTACTAAGCAATCACAATGTAACCATAGACACATTGCTTGGTGTGTGTGTGTGTGTCTGCGTGCGTGCGTGTGTGTGTGTGTGTGTGTGTGTGTGTGTGTCTGCTCTGTCTTCTCAATCCCCAGTGAGTCATGGCGGATTGCTGCTCATACTGAGCCAGGATTCTCTGGAGGTTTCTTCCTGTTAAAAGGGAGTTTTCTTCTCCACTGTCGCTAAATGCTTGCTTAGTATGAGGATTGCTGTAAAGTCACTGACACTAGTCAGTGACTTGATGCAATTTGCTGGGTTCCTTATATAGGAAACATTTTTTCTGGTTGGCTTAATGAACTGACCTGAATTGGAATGTTTATTATGTGAAGTGCCTTGATATGACTCTTGTCGTGATTTGGCACTATATAAATTAAATTGAATTTAAATTCAGTCAGAGGCTTCTTCAGTTTCGCTGCAGCATTGACCACTATTGGAGATCCTTCCTGCCAACAACCATTGTAATATACAACAACTCTTTGATGACTTGATTATTATTATTATTATTCTGAGCTACTACAGCAATCAATTTCCCTCTGGGATTAATAAAGTATTTTTGAATTGAACTGAATTGAACACAACTGGATATTTGGACATATTGTTTCAGATTGGATAACAGCAATGGGACTCTACCACTAACTCTGTTTGCTCTGCAACATTGATGTTGTATCTCCACAAATAACGCAGGCCTGCAGGATCTTCAGCCATGTGGTTGAGTTGCTAATGCTAATGGTTAGCTTAGGCTATGTGATACGTTCGCTGATTCTGCATGCTATTATTATAATTAAAGTGGCAGTGTGTAGTTTCCTGGTGCTAGGGGGCAGCACATAAATTTCATGGTAGTTTTACACCATAACGCCGTGACTGTTGCTAGTTTTAAAAAGCATTACGGTAAATGTGGAGCAGAAAGCATGCAACCTCGCTGTGACTCGTAGACTTTGATGTTCCTTCAGTTATTCCATTGAGAGAATGCAATGTCGATTGTAGTTTTCTGACGCTGTAGTGTCTGAATCTACTTGGGGTCCTGCGCCTGCCGGTAATGCCGTCATACTGCGGCAATACCGCTCAGTTAAAAACCATTTTAAAAAACCAACAGTATTCTGTGTCGCCAAGATGGGTGAGTTCAAGAGACTGCTTCACGTAGATTTTTTAGGCTTTTCAAGCCCTAGCGTTTGTTATGGGCTTTGAGTAATTGTTTTCTCTGTTACCGGGGACTTCACACAACTTTGGGTCCTTGGAGAAGATGAGAGCAGAGAAGAGAGTGGAGGCGTGAGCTCCTGCTGCAACGAGGTGCAGGGTTGCCGGGACAACGGGGGAGGATCCCCGCAACAAGGACAGACAGCGGCAATATCGAGGGGAGGAATCTCCAGGACGCGGATCAGGGATTACACCTGCAGCAAATGAACTGATTGCTCACCTCACCTCTTCAAACAGGATTTAAGCAGTTCATGGACGCTCCGACGAGGAGCGACTCTTTAACCTTGAGCTCGTCTCCGCAGCTGCTTCATTGTGCACATTTACTGTTTGGCAAATTCACTAAGTGTGATAAGTAATAAAAAAAGAGATTATAACTCTCAAGTATTTTGCTTACGTCATTCTATTAGTCCTAGAAGATGTTTAGACAGACGAGTGTGCACTTAAAAAAGACAAAAGAAGCTACTGCTCTTCTGTACTCCGTTTTGGTACATTTGTATTTGTTTTGGGACATTAGAACCTCACCCCCCTTTTCAGTTGTGAAGATATAACATGGGGGCTCATCCGGGATTTTTGTGGCTTTATTAGTCAAGATAGTGAGTAGGATTTCGGCCCGGGAGGGGGGCATAAGTTTGGGGTATTTGGTATAGTAACCTTTTGTCGTTTCTGTCATTTGTCATTGCTTTTGAGAGGCGATGTCTACATTTATTTTGAAAGATTTTCTTGCTGCACCTTCACGTAGACAACTGGAAAAGTGTCGCAAGAGCGATTTACTGGAAGTAGCTGCCTACTTTGGTCTTGCCGGCTCACAGCACATGCTGAAGACTGATCTCAGGGCCGAGATTATCTCCTTCATGGAAAATAAAAAACTTCTCTCCCCTTTGGCTGATATTGCTATTTTGCCTTCACAGCAGGATATGGACAATGCGGAAGGTGAAGAGGCGAGGAGCGCATCTGAGGGTGGTGATTCCGAGGATGGAGCGGAGATCATGAGGACTCCAGAGCGGGGTAAGGTCGCCAAGTCTCCCCCAGTGACTCTTCCTCGTTACGATCCAGAGTCTCCGGAACCGCGGCCTGGTTCGGGACCGGTGTCACCTGATCACGCCCGGCTACAGGTGCGACTCGCACGCCTGAAATATGAGGCCGAGGACAAACAGCGAAGGCGGGAGTTCGAGCTTCGCAAACTGGAACTCGAACTGGAAGCTGACACGAGACTAAAGATGAGACGAATGGAGCTGGAGATGCAGGCTGAGAGAACTGTCCATGGTGCTGATGCAGCATCTAGAGGCTCCCTGGCCGCGACTGAGAGACTGGATGTCGGGAAGTGCATGGGGCTGAAGCCGCCGTTTCACGAGACCGAAGTGGATAGTTACTTC
This sequence comes from Nothobranchius kuhntae, assembly GCA_006942095.1. Lineage (NCBI taxonomy): Eukaryota > Metazoa > Chordata > Actinopteri > Cyprinodontiformes > Nothobranchiidae > Nothobranchius > Nothobranchius kuhntae. The sequence continues at coordinate 7,713 of SSNQ01000513.1, read as the reverse complement.
GCCGCATTTGAGCGTATCGCTACGACACTCAGTTGGCCGCGTGAAGTGTGGCCTCTTCTCCTTCAATGTAAGTTGTCTGGGAAAGCGCAGGAGGTAATGACTGCTCTGTCTGTCTCTGACTGTGGGGATTATGATACTATTAAAGACGCAGTTTTACATGCCTATGAATTAGTACCTGAGGCTTATAGGCAGAAATTTAGATCTCT
>SSNQ01000512.1:781684-793685 GCA_006942095.1 Nothobranchius kuhntae | reverse complement strand
TGCTCCCTGACTCTCAGGATAAGCTGAAGAAGTGGCATGATTGAATTGGAGGTGTGGCTCAGTGCATGAGAGTTGGCAGTCTAAGCGCTTGCGGTTTTCTTGACATGAATGTACACCGTTATTTAGTGGGAACTAAGATTCTTGTGACCCCGGTGTTTATCTGCAGAGTCCATTTAGAGAGAGAGGCGGGGCTACACCAGCACAGGTCACCAGTCCATCACAAGGTTGGAAAAGTTTGTCCAGTTAGACTCTTTTAGAATGACCCATGTACCCGAACTCCTGCTGTTTTTCCTGTTCCAGCCAATCACCAAGCCTCATGTAATGTTATTACGAGAGACAGCATTGGAGAGTGGTTTTTTTTACCAATGGAGACAATAATTAGCCCATGCTGCTCATCTGCACGCACACGCACCAGTAAGAATAGACACACTAAAGTAAGAGGCGCTGGCCTCTGCCTGCTGTTCCCTTCAGTGGATGTTGGAGAAAGAAATGATGCATGAGCACACTAACACTCAAAGATGATGTGCAGCAGTGTGCAGGCATGTTGTTGAAAACGGCTTGCAAATATGGCTCATCTTGGAGGGTCCCTTGAAGAGGGCCTGTGGTGTCTTTTAATGAAGGATCAGAGCTGATCCGACCAAACACACAGACATGGACGCTAGTGCCACAACCCCTCCTCCAATAATCCCTCGCTTTTCTAATGGTGGCCATTTGCCATTCATTAGGATCAAAATGCTGTTTTCTGCCAGGACAAATTGCAAAGCTATTCCACTCACAGCTTGAAGAGAGGCTGAAGCTCCGCTGGGTTTCTTTGGGTTGTTTAAGTGCCCAAGCAGGGCTGGCTAATGCGGCTAACAAGCTCTGAATTGTGTGGTGCAGTAAAACTGTGGGAAGACAGAACACTGTAGGGAAGCAGGCAGATCGTTCAGTGTTACAGGTAAATATTTCAGTGGAGGAGTCCAACATCTTTTAGCTGTGTTTTTCATCAAATGTGCTTTTATTTTGCCATTTTGACAGCAATGCTGAGAGTTTACCCAAATATGTAAACATTAGGGATGAGCGAGTACACCACTATCTGTATCTGTATCTGTTCAGCCAACTAAATTATCTGTATCTGTACTTGGAATGGGCGTGGCATAACCCAGAAGTGGGTGAGGTTTACATCAATATATTATTTTAAGTCTGAAATTGATATGGATTGATCAGAAGTTGCTATGTGTATTGTTTATTTGAAAACTATTTACAGAGCAGCCTCAGAATTGAGATTAAATATTTTTGATCACAATAGTAAAGGAATTATTACAAAACAAGTGTTTCAATAAAATCAGAACATTAATATTTAAGTGCATGGATTAATACATCTGAACTCATGCAGTAGGAACTAGGAAATATGAAATGCTAGAACCAGACACAACTTTATGTATATATTTTTATTTGATTAAACTGATTTTTTCTTAACGTTCTTGGCATTTTGCCCCACACAAAGTTAAACAAAACAATGTTGATTAAAGTGTGTGTGTGTGTGAGAGAGATAGAGAGGGTGAGAGGGAGAGAGATGGAGTTAAAAAAAATAAAAACCCCGACCGGAGCGGAGGTAGTGAGTGACTGATGCGGCACGTTAGCGCTGTCTTGTCAAATGCACCATGTAAGTTACAAAAAAAGTAAGTTTAAATATTCAACTGAAAATGAGGCGAGCTGAAGAAAACCTAGGGAAAACTGAAGAAACGTGAGCAACAGTGAAACGATCACAACGAGATCCGTTACTGTCTGTGTGTGTGTGCGTGGATGAGCAGAACGGACTGCGCTCCCGGCCGGCTAGAGAGTTTTGTGTGTAGGGAGGGGCGGGCGCTCTATGTGACTGGCCAATCACAGAGCGTGAAGACAGTCAGTTACCCAATGAGGATTTTCCTTCAGCGCGATTACAGATATTTATGAGGTTTACTCGTTTCATGCTCGTATTCGTCAAAAAAGCTTTATCCGTAACGGATACTCTTCTGAAACGAGTATCCGGCTCATCCCTAGAACATGTTTTATAAATCTGAAAGTGGGACAATAAAGAGTCTGTAGTCAATAAACAGATTTTCTTCTGGCTGAGCTTCAGGTGAGGAGATCTGTTTAGGGTTAAACACAACCTTTATTATATTATTTATCACGATGCAGAGTTGGTTGCAATAGAACCCAAATGCAGACAGGACAACGCAGAGGGAGAAGGAAAAGATGCCGACAAAACCCCTCCCTTAAGGGCGGCTTCCTACGCCCAAAACCAGAACCACCAGAGAAGGGGGGGTCCTGGAAAACCCAGGGTATTGGAGCTCCTCAGACAGTGGGTGGAACCCCAGAGACATCAAAGTAGAGTCCAAGGGCCTCTTGGTAAGCAGCACAGCTGGAGTCACAGGGCAGTGGAAGCCCAACAGGCAACTCTGGAACAGCTGGATCTTTGAAATGGAGTCACTGACTGGAGATGGCTGGAGCGTAGAGTGGACCAAAGGAGGGTACTTGACAAGGACTGCAGGTCCTACCAACGACAGGTGCTCAATAAGGGGTGTCTTTCTAGATGAATTTTCAGACTTTTTAGCTGATTTCCTCCCAAAATATGAAAGAGGGACTATCCTTGGTGATTTTAACATTCATGTCTGCTGTCCCACAAAGCCCTTGGTAAAGGAGTTTTTGGACATTTTAGATTTGTTTGATCTACAGCAACTGGTCAAAGATCCTACCCATGAATGCTCCCATACACTGGACTTAGTTTTATCTTTTGGACTGTCATGTTGGGCTGTAGCTTTTTGACCCACGACATGCAGAATCACACACTGAGACAAAGGTAAGTAAAAAGGGTTTATTTTTATGAACGATGGGGAGGTGGAGATGATGGTCTGAGTTCGGGTGGTTCCGGTAGAGTTCTAGAGCGGAGACAGGAGTGAGTATTTGCAGATTGACCATATGAGGAAGATGAGTTAGTAGCTTACGGTTTCCTGGTTGTTGGTAAAGGCATAGAGAGGGGGAGACAAGTCATGGCTGGCTGAGCTGGTCAAGTGAGTGGCAGGTGTGGCTGGGAGCTGAGCACCAGAGTTCGGGTTGTCCAGGTTGGCAGGTGGGGGTAGGAGAGCAGGCGGTCAGGAGCGAGCGACGGGCTGGCAGGCAGGGTTGAAATCCGGTAAGTCTATTTTCAGATGGTGGAGGTTTGGTTGGAGGAGGAGAAGCTCCTGAGGAGGTCGGAGGAAAACAGAACAGATCAGTTTAGGAGGGCGAGGTACACAAGAGATAAAATAAACTTCAAAACACTTGCAAGGTTCTGGCACGAGTTCTACCCAATGTTGAGTATCATCCGGCACTGATGAGTTGTCCCGACGCTCCTTAAATCCCCTGACCACCGATGAGCAGATAGGCTTGTTCTGCTGCCCTAGACTCTGTTGCACCGCTTAAACTCAGGCAAAAAAAAGACCATCTCTGGTCCCTGGATAAATGACAACACTCGTGCTCTCAGACACCAGTGTAGGACACATGAACGTAAATGGAAGAAGGACAAGCTGCAAATTTCCCAACAAATGCTGAAGGACTCCCTGGCAACTTACCAAAAAGCTGTCAGATCAGCTAAAAATAATTATTTTGCCAACATCATTGAGAGGCATTGTGGTGATCAACGCAAGCTTTTCAGTACCATTAACTCTGTTCTTTCACCAAAGGAATCCACCGCCCCCTCCACACCTGCCATAGCACTTTGCACTGATTTTCAGAATTTTTTCCTGTAAAAAATCAGTTCTATTAGACAGAATCTGTTGGGACCTGTTACCCAGAAAGAATCACTCTGTTCTCCTCCATTCTCTGATTTTGATCCTGTCTCCCTTCAAGATCTGGATAAATTAATCAAGTCCATGAAACCCTCAGGTTCCCCAATGGATGCTCTCCCCCCAATGCTGCTACTTGGGGCTCTGCCAGTAGTGGGTCCTTTTATTCTGAGTATTTTAAATTCCAGTTTGTCATCGGGAGTGTTTCCAGAATTCTTTAAGAAGGCGTCGTCCAACCGCTATTGAAAAAACCCAGCCTGGATCAAAATGATTGTGCAAGTTTCCGTCCAATCTCCAAACTTCCTTTTTTATCTAAGGTTATTGACAAAGTGGTACATGCTCAACTCTCACATCATTTACTGGAACATTCACTTCTCGACCATTTTCAGTCTGCTTTTAGGCCAAATCATAGCACCGAGTCTGCACATATTCGTGTGTTAAATGACATTCTGACAGAAACTGATGCTGGTTCCTTTGTTCTGTTACTACTGCTAGACCTATCAGCGGCATTCGATACAGTTGACCATAACATTCTGTTAACTAGGCTGAAATCTTTTGTTGGAGTCACAGGGACTGCGCTAAATTGGTTTCACTCCTATCTGTCTGACAGGAGCTTCAGCATTCACATAGGCGATTGCTCTTCTTCTTTTGTCCCTCTCCCTTGGGGAGTTCCCCAGAGCTCCATTCTAGGTCAACTCCTCTTTTATATTTATATTCTGCCACTGGGAAACATCATTGCTAAACACGGCCTACATTATCACATATACGCCGATGACTGTCAAATTTATATGGCCTTAAATCAATTAAGTTCCAATACTCAGCTCTCAGAATGTCTCTCAGAAATTAAAACCTGGCCAGCTTCCAATTTCCTGAAGTTTAATGACAATAAGACTGAGGCCATTCTTTTCAAACCAAAACATAATCTGCATACTTCTGCTGCCTTTGATCTCTCCTCCCTAAACCTTAATTCATGTGTGACCAGCCTTGGGGTCAAACTGGATGTCGACTTGTCAATGAGTGCACATGTTAATGCCACTGTTAGATCCTGCTTCTTCCAGCTTCGTCGCCTTACCTGACTAAAGGTTGGTTTATGCTTGACGCGTCCGCGAGGTCCGCACGGCTCCGCGCGGAAAAGTTGCGTCATTTTGCATCATTTTAAGAACCACGCCCCTCCACCGTGCCTCCGCACGGCCCAGAATTTCCGCAACGCGCACCTCGGAAAAGTTCTAACCACGCGGACGGACGCGGAAAAACATGGCGGACCGGCAAGAACTAGTATGGCAGAGGTTCGTAAATACAGACATTTGTATGATTCAGCTCTCAGAGATCACCGTGATCAACATGTTGTTAATAATTCTTAGAGAGAAATAGCTCGCACAGTCGGAAAAGACGAGAACGCTGTTAAAAATGCTGAAATGCCGTGTTGTAAACAGTAATTTCTACTACTACTATGGTGTAGTGTTGGATGCATGCCGTAGAGCTCCATGCTGCCCCATTCAGTTTGGGAGAATATTGGCTCACCGCAGAGACGAGCCGCACGAACCATAAACACTGCGAGTTGTGAAGCGCGTTCCATCCGCGCGCCGCATCACCGCGCAAAAAGTGAATGCGTCAAGCATAAACCAAGCTTTAAGCCCATTCTTAAGAGGCCACACTTAGAATCAGTGACTCACTTCCAGACTCGATTTTTCCAACTCTGTTCTAATTGGTGTAAATGTATCAGTCCTAAATCGTCTGCAGAAAGTCCAGAATGCTGCAGGTAGATTTCTTTCTAATGCTAGTAAATGCTGCCACATCACTCCCAATCTGGCGGGTCTACACTGGATTCCTGTGCAATTTAAAATTCAACACAAATTTTTTACTTTTACTTACAAAGCCCTGAATGGTCTAGCCTGCCTCTCTGTGCTGCTCAGATTATTCAACCACTGAATCTGGTTTGTTGGACGAGAGAAACCACTAAAACATGCAGGATAACGCCCCTCGAGGCCTGGCATTGAATAGCCCTGACATAAAGCAATAATTAATAAGAATGTAATATTTTCTATATTTTATACAATTCAGTTCAGAACTCAGCCCTACACCCACGGTCATTCAGCCCCACACTCAGGGTCATTCAGCCCCACACTCAGGGCCACTGAGCCCCTCACCCAGGGTCACTGAGCCCCACACCCTGAGCCACTCAACCCCTCACCCAGGGCCACTGAGCCCCACACCCAGGGTCATTACGCCCCACACTCAGGGCCACTGAACCACACTCAGGGCCACTAGCACAACCTAGGGCCACTGAACCTCACACCCAGGGCCACTCAGCCCCACATAAACAAAACTTGAAATGATGGTTATAATATTGTATTGTGTTATTAACCTGACTGTTACAACAAATGAAAATGAGCCATCTGTCTAATTTAGGTAAATATATAATAAAGTTCTTTAAAGGTGTAGATCAATACATGTGCAGTGGTATTTAGTATGAATGAATGCCTTGTAAGTCATACTGTGGGGGAAAAAAGCCCCGTTGCATCTGTTTCAGAACAGATAAGTCAGCCGGAGGACGACGCAGCTTCATACGTCAGGCTTTGGAGTCTTATTTCCTGACATGTGGACATCTATCCTCTGATTTGCTAACAGGAGCACGACTCTACCACTGACTCTGTTTGCTCTGCAACGTTGATGTTTTATCTTCACTAATACCACAAGCCCGGAGGAGTTCTACTGTGTGGTGGAGCTGCTAATGCTAATGGTTAGATTCTACTAAAAGAGACATTCTGTGCTGTTTCCTGGACGCTAAACAAACAACAGCCTTCCTAGAGTTTCACCGTCTGTTTTCTATCAGAAACTAATGCAGGAGATAGGTGTAGGAGACTATTTTCATATTCAGCCTGCATGAAATAGTTAGAGTGACCCATTAGAATCAGAAATAAGGTGTTCCACACCTTTTATGTACACTTAACCCAGAAACTAAAGCTAAGCTCATCCACACTGAGGAGGAGCTTGGCTGAAAAGAGCTCAGTAGCTATGGGTGTTGAGCAGAAAAGAGCAGGGCTTTAAACCAGAGAAGCCCGACATAAACAAGGAAATCAGACATACAAACAGCTATTCTCACAGCTGATGCACCTGCATCCAAATTATAAAGAGAAAACATCACAAGGTTTGCTATAAGTCAAAATGAAACTTCCTTGTTAGAAAAAGCAGAATAAACATGGAGCTTCTTGTTATTTTCCAGTTCTTGACAACTCCTGTTCTTGCAGACATCCGGTGTCTGAACTGCCTCCTCCAGGCTGTTTGTGATTAACACCTTTGTTTTTACAAAGCATTTTTGGCATAAAATACAACAATTTGACATTTTTCAGTCTAATTAGCACTTTTGTAAGAATCTTTTAATCTGGAGGACATACTACGATGTTAGTCACATCAATCTGGATAAATATTCAGGAAAGAAAAACTTTTAGCAAAACATTTAAACTTTTCTTTTTAAAAGTGTTTCCCATCACATATTAAACCATTTCACTAGTGTCCTTAGACAAATCATGGACCGCTGCACAGATTTAAATGATAAAACTTCAACCAAACACAGAATGTCAGCAGAGCAGAAACTGACTCTGTTGCTTCTTACCTGCCAGTTTGGGTTCCTCGTTATCCTCATTTTGCTGACAAATCCTGAGCCCGACCAGACACCCAGGCTGTAAAATCCCTTCAGGCTTTGTTTGTGAATCTTCTCACCATAGAAACAAGTCAGATAATAAATATCAGTACGCCAGAGCTCAGGTGTGATTAGGATGTCTGTGCCCACCTGAGTCTTCAGTGGGTCATAAGAAAACAAAGCAGCGGGAAGTAGCAGTGGAGTCCATCTAACTGTGGAGCTTCTGGGTGTGTGTGTCAATTCAGAACCGCCAAGTGGGTCGACTCCTCCAACACACACTCACTTTGTGTTTATGGTTAGTCAGGAACCTGTAAGGTGGAGCCTCCAGTCAACAGGTGTGTGTGTGTGTGTGTGAGTGCGTGTGTGTGTGTGTGAGTGCATGTGTGTGTGTGAGTGCATGTGTGTGTGTGAGTGCATGTGTCTGCGTATGTGTGTGTTCATGTGTCTGCGTATGTGTGTGGGTGTGTGTGTGAGTGTGTGTATCTGCATGTGTGTGTGTGTGTGTGTGTGTGTGTGTGTGTGTGTGTGTGTGTGTGTGTGTGAGTGCGTGTGTGTGTGTGAGTGCGTGTGTGTGTGTGAGTGCATGTGTGTGTGTGAGTGCATGTGTGAGTGTGTGAGTGCATGTGTCTGCGTATGTGTGTGTTCATGTGTCTGCGTATGTGTGTGGGTGTGTGTGTGAGTGTGTGTATCTGCATGTGTGTGTGTGTGTGTGTGTGTGTGTGTGTGTGTGTGTGTGTGTGTGTGCGTGTGAGTGCGTGTGTGTGTGTGAGTGTATGTGTGTGTGTGAGTGTGTGTGAGTGTGTGAGTGCATGTGTCTGCGTATGTGTGTGTTCATGTGTCTGCGTATGTGTGTGGGTGTGTGTGTGAGTGTGTGTATCTGCATGTGTGTGTGTGTGTGTGTGTGTGTGTGTGTGTGTGTGTGTGTGTGTGTGAGTGCGTGTGTGTGTGTGAGTGCATGTGTGTGTGTGAGTGCATGTGTGTGTGTGTGTGTGTGTGTGTGTGTGTGTGTGTGAGTGTGTGTGTGTGTGTGAGTGTGTGTGTGTGTGTGTGTGTGTGTGTGAGTGCGTGTGTGTGTGTGAGTGTGTGTGTGTGTGTGTGTGTGTGTGTGTGTGTGTGTGTGTGTGTGTGTGCGTGCGTGTGCGTAATGTTAATACATAGTATGTTGGGTTATGTAAATTTCTTTAACAGCTATTTATATTATTAACACCACTTGGACCAAAAAAGCTGTGATACTCTATTTAAACGTAGAATATCACCTTGCCTGCCTGGTCTTTATTTGTTTTAAGCCGGGCGTACACCGTGCGACTTTTTCACTTTTTTGAGCCGATTTTCCACTCGTGCGAGAATCCACGAGATTGGGGCGAGTTTCGGGCCGAGCATCGTGTAGTGTACAGGGGGTTACGAGAGGCGATTAACACACATGACCAGCTACCGATCAGCAATCGTGAGCTCGCACAAACTTCTGGCGTGTTTGAAATTTTGCTCGTCCCTCGTGAGGGTATCGCACTGTTGATGTTTATGTTTATGTATTTAGCAGACGCTTTTGTCCAAAGCGACTTACAAGTGATAATCGGCATATTGCCCTTGAGGCTAACAACAACAACAATAACAACAACAACTTGACATCAATCATGGAGAGGAGGGAGCAAGGAGTGGACGGTAGAGAGGGGGGACGGGTGCAAGGAGGGTGCTAGTTTAGAAGATGCTCTCTGAAGAGCAGGGTCTTCAGGAGTTTCTTGAAAATTGAAAAGGAAGCCCCTGTTCTGGTAGTGCTTGGAAGGTCATTCCACATTTGTGGAACGATGCATGAGAAAAATCTGGATTGTCCTGAGCGTGGTGTAGGCACTGCTAGCCGACGATCCTGTGATGACCGGAGTAGCCGGGCCGAGACGTAAGCCTTTGCAAGAGGATTCAGGTAGATGGGAGCCGTACCATTTTGGACTTTGCATGCTAGTGTTAGCAATTTGAATTTGATGCGTGCGTCTAGCGGTAGCCAGTGGAGCTCAATGAACAGAGGGGTGACGTGTGCTCTTTTTGGCTGATTGAAGACCAGACGCGCCGCTGCGTTCTGGACCATTTGAGGAGGTCTCACAGTACAGGCTGGAAGACCAGTTAGAAGGGCATTGCAGTAATTGAGGCGGGAGATGACAGTAGATTGCACCAGGAGCTGGGTGGCATGTTGTGTTAGGTATGGTCTGATCTTTCGTATGTTATACAGCGCAAAGCGGCATGAACGAGCAACAGAGGCAACATGATCTTTAAAGCGGCGATCTTTAAATCGTTGAAGCGGCGCTACGAGCAGCTGCGACCCAAAAGGTATCGGAACCGCTCACGGCGCATGCGCACTCATGCATCAACGCTGCTCGCCCCCTATTTCCCTAATAACACACGTTGTTCGTTTTTATTTCTACACGTTTTTTTACTCACAAAGATTGTCAAGAAAGTGTGTTTGTCGTGTTCATGTCAAATTAAACTGATCACAAAACACAGATTTACTTTCTTTATTTTGTTTTCCTCATCCAACCCCCATGAATCCCTGTGTGTCCTCCTGCAGCACTCCCGAAGGACAACAGGTAAAACAACACAAACAAGTCTGACCTGTTGTGTAAAAACTGCTATTTTTAGCATATTTTCAGGGCCGACGTGTTGCTACCAGACGTACAGTGTGAGCACATGGCTCGTGAGATCTGCCCTGCGCTGAAGTCATACAGTTTGAGCTGAAGCTGAGTGCTATGAGTGAAAAAGTCGCACAGTGTCCGCCCAACTTTAGTCAGAAGATTCTAGGATTCTTTATTCAGAGACCCCGGTACCGGAGTCCGTAGACTAACTCCTCGTACGCCCAGGTCAGTCCAGGGTCATCTTCCAGGTAACGACAGTTGGAACTAGTTTGTGTCTCAGGAATAACTCTTAGGGAGTTGTAACAATATCAGCCTTTTCTGCAGGAAACTATCTTGTTGCTATCAGCTTTGCAGGCGCGAAAAAGGTTTAAAGAAATTTTTTGACGACGTATCAAAATCCTTGATGGTTAAAGAGGTTTTGCTCAGATGGCCGGTCAGAAGCTTGCTCTCGAACTAGAGAAAACCCCGAGTGATCTAGTTTTAATGGAATGATCTGGATTGAATAGCCAACCAAAAGTTGACAAGTTTGAGGAATATTACCAAGAATCTCAGAGACACGCCCTCTTTGATAGAGTCTCTGAACTGGGCCAAAGGTTAACCATGTGTCATGCGTTTCACTTAACTTTACTTTGTTTTTGTGTGAGTGCAAATGGTGATGACCTTGACAAGTAAACAAGCTAAACATATATCATCAAGCACAGATTAATGAAACATTTCATTGTGTTATAATTATTATAAGTAGCAATAAACAAACATTTATTTAATGATTATCTTTAATTTTAAAATCTTCTTTCTTCTGTGAATCGAGGAGTTCATTTAATGAGTTCCTCTGTAAAGGGGACCTTGGTAAGAGAGAATGTTATTGTTTGATTTTATTATCTCTTTCAGGGCGTCCGGCTTTCAGTCTCCTGTGAGGGAAAATATTGTAGGTTGTTTGACCAAACTCTGGTAACCGGTGATGGTTGTACCCAATGTGCAGCAGTACCGGGACCAGAGTGAATAGGGTGTGTATTGGGAGCATGAGTGGGTGTCCGGCGTGCATTTTTGTAAGTCTGTGGTTGTATGTGCATGTGTGAGCATGAGGGACGGAGTGTGTGACTGTGTTTGTGTATGACTGTATATGTCAGGTGGGGCCTTTGACTCCTCCCCTCTCCTGGGACTTCTTGTGATGATATAGATCTTCGTCCCCCCTCCATCTGCCACACCTGCTGTGAGGTGTTGTGCCTTGGTCTGCCTGAATGTTCGTGGCTCCCAGGTCAGGGGGTTTAAGATTTTTGGCGTCTGCCTGATTAATCCCAGTGGCTGTCTGGTGGGATCTGGGTCCCTGGGCTCTGCTGGGTACCCGGCGGGGGTGGTCGCCCCTGGGTCCCGGGTCGCTGGGTCCCAGGCTCGGCCGGCTAGGGGGTGGTAGGCTGCGGGTGGGCCTGTGGGCTTGCCGCTGATATCTCCCGGGACTCTGCCGGCCGCTGGTTGTGCCCCCCCGGGGCGATACCCTGTGCCTCTCAAGGGGGGCGGGGGCCTTTCTGGTTGCAGTCTCCTTGGGGTTCCTGTGTTCTGGGGCAGCGCCTGGATCTCTGGGACTTGGAGCTCCCCCCGTCTCCTACACATCTTTGGGGGGCAGATCTGTGGTCCCTCACACTCTCTGTTGGACGCTCCTATAGAGAAACCTTACATAAACAAGCGCGTGTACACACACAGGTGCTCACACGGTGCTCTCAAAAGTATGGGCTTGGTCACGTTCAACACATATCTTAAGGCTGTCGTTGCCACTAAATGCACTATGATTTATTATCGTGTGATTGTTCAGTTAAACAATGTTGACTTTATATTTCATCATCAGGCTGACGCAGTGATAGCTTGCTCCTGATGTATTGTTGTGTGTCCCTTTTTTTCTATTCTTTCTCTTTCTGCAGGTCTAGAAGCAGACTCTTGTTCACTATTGTTTATTTTTGTGGACC
>SSNQ01000512.1:759465-781247 GCA_006942095.1 Nothobranchius kuhntae | reverse complement strand
TGTGTGTGTGTGTGTGTGTGTGTGTGTGTGTGTGTGTGTGTGTGTGTCTGCATGTGTGCATGTGTGTGTGTGTGCGTGTGTGTGTGTGTATGCGGTGCAGGTGGATGAGGAGGCGGTAATTAACGGTGGCACCTCCTGAGCCAGGTCTAATCAGTGCTCTTTTCTCCTAACACGCTATATTTATCTCCCCTCGCTGCCCTTCTATCATAGTTATTATCATTCATATCTGTCTGTATTTTCCTCCACTGCTGTCCCTTTCAGGAGACCCTTTGGAGAACAGTAAACACTAAACTTTCAAATACTAATTTTTTGGGGAGAAATGCATGCATCTCCTGCCTTTTTGCAATTTAGACCTCCAGCATGAGCAATTTTTCTAAGAAACCAGCCAATCAGTGGTGAGATGTCCGAATATCAAGAAATTATACAGAGTAACCCATGCTGCACACTGGAAGCATCAGCGGTTCAGAACAGCAGCGGAAAGGTTTTACTCGAGACAATCACTGCACTCCAGTGCACACCTGGAGACTCTCAGCAGTGAAGCGGCTTCTCTGCTGTGCTCCTCGCTTGACTCGCAATATCAGACAACCCCTTCAGACTTTAAAGGTCACGGTTTGTTTACGCATTCCGCCATTAAACCAAAAAGAAGGAAATCACGTCGTTCTCCCTGTTTGATGTCATAAATGATGCTGTTTTTCTCCACTGCCAGGATGAAAGACATGAAAACACACCACTGTACTTCTGGAAAGATGCTGCAAGTAAATCAGCCGTTAGTTCACACGTAGCTTCATATATACAAAATTGCTTTGCTGCAAAACTTTTATTTTGAAAACTACCAGGGATTTTTATACTGAAACCGTGGCTGATTTCCTGTCTAGCCCTGTGTTTACTGTGGAAATTGACACATCGGAGAAGCAGCTGCTGGAAAAAATAGAGCCCTGGTCTGTAACCATAGGCGGAGATCCCAGGGGAGACGGGGGACGCGTCCCCCCCTCACACAAAGTTGTTCCCGCCCACAAAAGTTATTGTAAACACATAAATGCTATCAGTAAACCTGTATTGTCTTCTAAAACCACAACGTAAAAGTTAGTCTGCAAATAGAAAACAATGTGTTTTTGATTGCTGTGAAATTATAGTCCACCCCCCACCCCCCAATTCCTCGAGTTGGTACGGTCGGTCCACACACGCCGTTTTCATAGGGCGGGGCTGCCAGCTTTGCCCCGCTCACAGCTTCACAGCAGCCCGCAGGCTCACAGGAGGCGGGAATCAAAAAGCCAGCGGTTTCCAGCAATAAGTCATTTATCACACGCTTGTTCTACAAACTTAAATATGTATGTCAAATGTGGTCATGAATGTCAAACATAGACACCGATTATCTTTAGATTTTGATCACTAGTCGGAGATCCCTTTATGACAGACCACCACCACCACAGTAAAAAAAAAGTTGTCACTTCATGTTCTCTGGTCATTCCAGGATTATTCCGCTATTATTATTCCATTCACTAAGGTGATCAAAAGTTCCTTTTTCCAGACACGTACGCTTTCACGGTCTGCTTGGGGAGAAATTATGACACGTCTCTAAATAACAACCCAGAGAAAAATAGAACAGGTTAGATGCACCTAATAAATAAAATTACTAACAAACTCAGGAATCTGTTTCTTTGCTTCACTGTTCTGGTGCTGAAAATATCACTAATGCGGATCAAAGGAGATGCACAGATGAATGCACCTCTTATTTATTATTTGGAGACTACATTTACTGCAGCTGGCAGAAACAGAGATTTTTTCTATTGATACACGGAATTTACAGAATCATTTTAAATTTTAATAGGGGAAGACTGCAGGAGGGAGCAGCAAAAACAAGAAACTTTACGAGTCTGATGAAACCTGCTGGTTTTCCATCAGGCAGTCACGGGGCAGCTCCAACGACCCAGTGGCTGTGCTGGGTCAATGTTATTGAGCTCAGTCCGGTTCGGCCGTGAACGAGCTAAGGCGACGTCGTGCTCTGCTTAAGAAGAGGTGTTATTTTCCCGCTTCAGAAGAAGCGTCCAGCGTGTTTTTACGCCTTCTCCGAGACATGTCACGTCGCTAAGTTGTTAGCACTGCGCGCTAAAACATCAACAGTGCAGCGTAGCCTGCTGGAGGTTTTAAGGGTTCAGATGAAAACACCCGACCTCTCATGCTGCTCACACATCGATCTTAAGTTGTCGCTGTTGCGCTCACGCCGTAATACAGTATTAGATGTGGTTAAAGTCAGACATGAAAAAATAAATACATTTTGCATGAATAAGTGATGCTTAGCCTGGTGGGGGGAGGAAACCTGGCAAGATCGTCAACACTCGTTTATCTTAATGCTATTGAAACATGTAAACCAACAAGCATTATATCACCGCTACCTTTCTAATTTTAAACTCAGTAACTTATGCTGTAACTTCACCTTGCCCTGCCTGCTCCTCCTTGCTGCCTGCCGGCTGTGATCACAAGCGACAACATAGTAGTTCCCGCTGCTTCTTCGGGAAACAGCGCAAAAAATAAATAAATAAATAAATAAAATTGGAATCTTGTAGGCGTGGCGGTGGGATTTCAGCCGTGGCGGCCCCCGCTGCTGATTCTTCCTGTGGTAGGGTTAGGCTCCAAACCCTGCCCTTTCTGCTCCCTGTCATGGTCTGTGCTGAGCTAACCTCCATCTCCTGAGTATTCTGTTTGCAGATGGGCGTGTCCCGGAGAGCACCTGCTGCAGATCTCCTCATCAGTGGTCAGGAGATTTAAGGAGTGGCGTGACAATTCAACAGCGCCGGATGATTGCTCTCACTGGGTAGTATCTCGCCAGCTCTAGACAAGTTTCTAGCTTGTTACCTCCTGATCTGCCTGCTAAGGCTTGTACTCACCTGTCCTGTTCCCCCGACCTCCTCCCAGGTACCCTCGTTCGTCTGACTGCTCACCACAAGGAAATAAGGAACTTCTGGATCTCTGTCTGCCAGCCACGCCGCTTCCCCTGACCGCCTGCTCTCCATCGCTCACTTGCACGCTCAAATCTTGGACTCCTGGTGCTCAGCTCCCAGCTCTCGCCTCCACCCGCGCATCATTCGCTCAGCCAGACCTGACTTGCCTCCCTCTCTAAGCTCCCTTGTCATACTGGAAACCATAAGCCTCCACTCACCTCATTCATTCCCTGCCTGTTGTACAGTTACTCACCATTATCTTTGCCACAGAACACCACTGGAACCACCCGATCTCCGACCCTCTTCTTCATCCTCATCAAATCTTTTTAAATAACTTTTACTTAACCTTTGTCTCTGAGTGATTCTGCATGTCAAACTTGACATAATCATCCGGCCATAGACCTGACCCACTCGCTGAATCACTTCCGCCTGCTCTCGCTACAACCTTGTCCCAACACGAAAGCTCCATTCAGTCCCTCCTTGATCACCAGACCAGTGCTAACCAGCATCTGTTCCAGCTCGAAGCCATGATCTGGCAACTCAATGACAAACTCACGGTACCCTCCGCTCCAGCAGTTCCGCCTGCTGCCCGAGAACATCCTGTTCAGGCTGATCCGTCACCCCGTCTGCACTTAGGGGTCATGGAGTCCTCTCCATCTGATACATACCGAGGTGAGTCCAGCCAGGTCCGGGGTTTCCTTCTTCAGTGCATGTTGACTTTTGAAACGTTCCCTGAAACTTTTTCCAACGACTCGATTAAGATCTCCTACATCGTAGGTCTGCTCCGCGGCCGCGCCCTACAATGGGCGGAAGCAAGGAGCCGAGATCCGTCTTTCCTCATGGGTCCACTGCGCAACTTCCTGTCTGAATTCAAAATAACCTTTGACCGTACTGAAACCCCAGCTGAGATTTCGAGGACCATCTGGAACATGAAGCAGGGAAAAGCAACTGTCCAGGATTTTGCCATCGACTTCAGGACCTTGGCTACCACTTCCTGCATGGATGCTGACTCCCTGAAGGGGGAGTTTACCCAGGCTTTCTGTGAAAAAATACAGGATCAGCTCGCCGTCTGTCCCGAACCTGAGACCTTGGAGGATCTAATTAATCTCGCAGTACGAATCGAGAAGAGGTTAAAGACCCGTCCAAGAAGCACTCAACCATGTTTCCAGCCACCCCAGCAAAACCAGCCTGTCTGCGTCGCATCACCCCCCAGCTCAACTTCTGCCTCAGCCTCTCAGGACGAACCTATGCAGATAGGCCGGGCCAGTTTGACTCCTGAGGAGACACAAAATCGGTTTTCCTCCCAGCTGTGTCTCTACTGTGGACAGCCCAGGCACTTCCTGCCCAATTGCCCGGTTCGCCCAGAAGGGAGAGCCCACCAATAACTCCAGGAGTATTGGTGGGTGGAAATATTGATGGTAAAACCTCCTGGTGCATGTTAACCTGTTCTGTTTCCTTCAACCAGCAGAGTTTCCGCTAAGACCCTTGTGGATTCCGGCTGCGAGAGGAACCTTCTGGACCAGATCATTGTGGACCAGCTACGGGTCCCCACAACACCACTCTCCACCCCTGTCAGAGCTGCATCGCTGGACGGAAACTCACTGACCACATTACTCACCAAACAGCACCCGTCAAACTGCAGGTTTCTGGCAACCACCATGAAGTAATATCATTTTTTTGTTTTTCCCCTCACCTCAATCGCGGCCTGTGCTGAGCTAACCTCCATCTCCTGAGTTATTCTGTTTGCAGGTGGGCGTGTCCCGGAGAGCAACTGCTGCGGATCTCCTCATCAGTGGTCAGGGGATTTAAGGAGCGGCGTGACAATTCAACAGCGCCAGATGATTGCTCTTACTGGGTAGTATCTCACCGGCTCTAGACCAGTTCTAGCTTGTTACCTCCTGATCTGCCTGCTAAGGCTTGTACTCACCTGTCCTGTTCCTCCGACCTCCTCGCAGGTACCCTCATTCGTCTGACTGCTCACCACAAGGAAATAAGGAACTTCTGGATCTCTCTGTCTGCCAGCCACGCCGCTTCCCCTGACCGCCTGCTCTCCAACGTTCACCTGCCCGCTCAACTCTTGGACTCCTGGTGCTCAGCTCCCAGCTCTCGCCTCCACCCGCGCATCATTCGCTCAGCCAGACCTGACTTGCCTCCCTCTCTAAGCTCCCCTGTCATACCGGAAACCGGAAACCTCCACTCACCTCATTCATTCCCTGCCTGTTGTACAGTTACTCACCATTATCTCAGCCACAGAACACTACAGGACCCGCCCTATCTCCGACCCTCTTCTTCATCCTCATCAAATCTTAATAAATAACCCAAACGTGACACTCCCCTCTCCTCCATCTAAAGTCTGGTTCCTGAAACAGGAGCAGCAGAGCTCCCCACCCCCAAAGAAATCATCTCACAAGGTGGTGTATATAGGTGAGGCATACTAGAGTACAGTGCAGATGTGTTCAGAACAAGAGAATTTGGTCCGTCAATAAATAATATTGGAACGCGTAGACTAAATGTAAAGTGCCACAGAATCTCTGGAATCTTTTCACAATAAAGAGAAAGAAGGCACCATTTACAAGCAAAATGTCTAAATAAAATTTGACTAAGTAACATGATGTGGAAGATATAAAAATATGAGATATGGAAACAATCTGTATAAACTAAGAGAACAATCCTGTGGTGACTAAGTAGTAAGAAGTGAAAACTGTTGATTTATTTTGTATAATCTGTCAATAAGCTACCAGCTGTGATCAGCGGCAACACAATGTTGACCGGACCTGCTGTATTAGTGTCACGATTTGGTGAAACATTCAAAATTAAGATGAATATATGTCATATTTACTGCCTAAACCTAAATAGTGTTGCACTGCCTTCTGGTTTACAGTAATACCTTCATGAGGGACTCCCTTTTGTCAGTTTGCTTAATACACAATTGGAATCAGGGAATATCACATACCTGGGAATTAATGTCTCTCCCAAGTTGGTAGATCTAACCAAACTTAACTACATCTCACTTTTAAAGAAAGTGGAAGATGATCTTGCAAGATGGAAATCCTTACTGATGTCACTCATGGGGAGGGTTGCTACAATTAAAATGATGGTCTTACCCAGAATAAATTACTTATTTTCAATGATCCCAAACAAACCACCAGCTGACTGGTTTAGATCTCTGGACTCCTCAATCACCATATTCCTTTGGCAGTATAAACCTTCACGAATTAGCTTTAAAATGCTTCAGAAGACCAAAGACAGAGGAGGACTGGATCTACCCAACTTTTATTATTATTTCTTAGCCAACAGGCTGCAATATATACTAAGATGGTTGCAAGATAACCCACTAGATGAGACCTGGTTAGATATAGAACAGACACTTTGCAATACGATAGAGCTTTCAGACTTACCACTTATTAGCTCGAGCATGAGAAAACATGAAGGCTTGGAGGAACACGATGTCAGCCTGTGTTCCTAAACAAAGCCTTCTTTGATAACATTTTTGCTCAGAAGCATTGGTTTCCCATACATATATTATAGGGTTCTGTTGATTTTGTTCTTTTTGCTGCATTTTTCCAGTACACGTAGTTTCCTGCGTCTATTTCTTTCACCTCGCCTCTGTTCACATAATTTGCTTTCACATAGCACATTTAGGTACATATAGTGCTAGGTTTCTTTTTATTTGTTATTTTACATCAGATGCGATCTATGTGTCTACATTCATGTGCCCTGCATGTGTGCTCTTCTCCTCTCCTGAGTTTCGCCAGTGGTCCTCGCTCCTGGGAAAACCTCTCTGCTTCATCGCCTGATTCTGCTGCCTGCTGCTTGTGGGTCCGGTTCGTTGGGTCTGGCCATCCTGTGGTTCCTGCCATGGCTGCTGGAGTTCTACGGTTCGCCTGCGACCTGATCCGGTCCCTGCTCGTCTGCTTACTGCCTAAGGATTACGCTAAGGGGAATTATTATTGCCTGTTTGGAATTATTTCTTCAAGTTTGGGAGTACCATTGACTATTCTCCGGTGTGGGGGGTTGCCTTTCCTTGCTCCTGATACCTCTGCCTGGGAACTAACCTTTTCCTCCCTCAACTGAGTCCTAGGGCTTCTGGGATTATTCAACGACCCGTGGTTTCTGCCAGGACCCCGTGCCCTTGAAAAGGGGGGAGATGTAATGTCCAGGGTTTTGACAGCTTGTCAAAAATGCTCTGGGTTACAGAGGTTTCACTCCAGACGTTCTCTAGAACTGAGTCACCATCTCATGAGCTCTGTTTTAATATTCTCATATTATGAATTCTTGTCCAATCGGAACGTGCCATGTTAAGGAATATTACCAAGAATCTCAGAAATCACGCTTTCTTTCAGATACAGATGCTCTGAGTTGGGGTAAGGAAATATCTATAAGTTCAACTTAACTTTAATTTGTCCTTGTGTCTGAGTGCAGGTGATGATTGCCTTGTCATATCAAACATTACTGATTACCATATATATAAATCATTCAATGTAATAATTCCTTTCATTTCAAACTTTCAGTAGTTGAAGCACAGATTAATCAAAACATTATTTTTATCCATATAACATTTGTTAATTTCATTTCATGATTAATTGACTCATATGAGCTGAAAATGATAACCCTGCGGTGTTATCAAAGAAGGCTTTGTTTGGGAACACAGGCTGACATCATGTTCCTCCTGAAATGTCAACAAGGTTTCAGTATCCTTCTGGGCTTGTAGGTAGATAGGATGTAAAATCCATCTTGGAGGATGGAATTAGGTCTGCAGATGACCAGTGAAATGTAGGTCAATCTGTAGGTGAAAACTGACCATTTCTGGACATTACAAAGTGTTAATATCAGCACCTCTTTGGCAGCATGGTGGGAGTATCTAAAAATGACAGAGTCTTCGCTACTACCATGCAGACACACACCCATCTGGAATGTTCCAGATATTTTGCAAAATAACAAAATGATGTACCTTCCAGACTGGAAAAGTAAAGGAATCCTATACCTGGAACACATAAATGCACAGAGTACACTATACATGTCATCGGATGTTCAGGATGGGGTTTATGTCATCTGACACCTGCACATGCTGCACAAACAACATTCCTGACAATTGCATCCACGCACTGTGGTCCTGTGGTCCTGTCGCCCTGTCGCCCTGTCCAGGAATTTTGGGGTAGTGAAGACCTGTTAAAGTGTCTGAAATGTCATATCCCAACTTCCCCCTCTCTTTGTTTGCTGGGAAACCTGGACGATGGCCCGATTGAAACACCTTTGGTTCACATGGTTCTGACTGCGATATGCATCGCTAAGAAAACTATCTTCATGAATTGGAAAAATTGAGATACTCTTTGCGTTAACCAGTATAGAAATATTTTTGTGAGATCATATTACACTTGATACAGCCTCTGCTTCCACTTCAAGTCAATCTCTCTGGGCTCCTTTGATCGGTTCCATCACATAGCGATGATAGGGGGTCATTGATATTGTCCTGCAGGATGATGTGGGTGTTGGGGCAGAGGGTCTGAGTTTGGAGTATCCGAACATTGCCTGGAGGTGGGTTCACTGGGAGTGTCTGGGGCTGGGGTGCTGTTGCCATCCTCTGGCAGTGCTTGGGTTGCCTCGGGGGGTGGACTACTGGCGGTTGTGAGTGGGGCCCCCTGGGGGTTCTTGACGGCGGTCATGGGTTACAGCCTGGCGGCTGCATTGCCCCTGCATAGGTCTGGGTGGGGGCCTGGGGGCTCGGAGTGTGGGGTGGCAGGCCCCGTGTGGGGATCTGGGCAGGAACTTGGGGATGGGGTCCTGACTCGTAAGCTGCCGGAATGAAGGCAGGAACAAGCGGCAGTGCATGGCCCAGGCTCAGGGGCCTTAGGAGGACATTGGCTACTCTGAAATAATAGCAACTCTGTCCCATCACAGGGGAGGGGGCTGTCCAGGAGGGGGAGTACCCAACCTTACCTGGATGTCTCATGTCTCACATATTCTGGAAGTTGTGCAAATGTAGGGATGGGAGTAGATATTCTGTTGGGGTGGGGCTGGGTTGGTGCCCTTGGACTCCGTGGGGCTCTGCGATGCTGCTGCTTTGGGCCCTGGCAAGATGGGCTGGGGTCTCCATGCCCTGGGGGGCATTTTGGGAACAGAGGTGCCTTTTGGGGCCAGTGTGGGAGCTGGCTCCCTGGAGGGCTTAGGCCAACTAGCCATTCCTCCACATCCCCACAGACTTTTCTCCTCCTGCTCCCTCACATCATCACACAATCATGCACATAGGACCTTAGGGCGTGGGCACGTCAGGGGTGTGAGTATTGGATCCCATATCTGCATTCCTGTAGCAGCCTGCCACCCAATATTCTTTGCGCCATTCCACGCAAACACACACTTAGGGCCTTGGGAGTGAGCACACTCAACGGCATTTGGCAAGGGGATCTTTCAGCCTCATCCTGAGTGCTGGTGCCCACTTTCAATTTTAAACTGCACTTAGACACAGAGGGTTGTGGGGGAAAGTGGGGTTGTGTGGTTGCATCAGCAGGCATAGGTCAGTCGATGCCTGCACTGCCTGCTCACCACAGTCATGGAATACACCTCATCAACACACATTAACACTGTATTGGAGCAGGCAGAGGGATACTAAGGGTCTTAGCACACCTGTGTTGTTGCTTGGCTTCCCGGGTCTGGAGGCTAGGAGGGGGAGCTGGCCATCTTGTTGGGGTCTAGGGTGGTCGGGTGCTTTGCTCAGCGTTGAGAGGGGGTGCCTGCTCATCAATCCAGCAGAAAGGGGCGAACTCTGGGAACCGGTGATGGTTGTACCCTTTGTGCAGCAGTACCTGGACAAGAGTGAATGGGGTGTGTATGGGGAGCGTGAGTGGGTGTCTAGTGTTCAATTTTGTAACTCTTCGGTTGTATGTGTATGTGTGAGCATGAGGGAGGGATTGTGTGACTGTGTCTGTGTAAGGCTGTATATGTCAGGTGGGGTATTGGACTCCTCCCCTCTCCTGGGACTTCTTGTGCTATTACACATATCCGCCTACCCTTCCCCTGCCACATTTGACGTGGAGTGTGGTGCCTTGTTCTGCCTGAGTGTTTGCGGCTCCTGGATCAGGGGGTTTAAGATTTTTTGAGTCTGCCTGATAATTCCTGGTGGCTGCCTGGCTGGATCTGAGTCACCGGGCTCTGTTGGGACCCCGGTGGGGCTGGTCACCCCTGGGTCCCGGGTCGCTGGGTCCGGGTTCGGCCGGCTTAGGGGTGGGAGGCTGCAGGCTCTCCTGTGGGTTTGCTGCTGATGTCTCCCGGGACTCTGTCGGCTGCTCGTTGTGACCCCCTGGGCCAATCCTCTGCACCTCTCAAGAGCGGGTTGGGGCTTTTTCTGGTTCAATCAATCAATCAATCAATCAATCAAAGCTTTACTTATATAGCGCCTTCCGCAACCCTGTCAGAAAGCCCAAGGTGCTGAACATAGTACAGTAGAAAGTTAAATATAGTGAATAAATCAGAAAATAAAAGCAATTCAAATTATAGATTACAAATTACAAAAAATGGTGAAACATTCTAGTACAGGACAAATTTGTAAAACAAGGGATAGAGTGAACCAATGAAAACTGTGAAATAAAATCAACAAAAAAGAGGGCCAAATTCAAACACGTTCAGGAAACGCCAAGCAGAGGAGGTAGGTTTTTAGGCGACTCTTGAAGACTGGCAGAGATGGGGACAGCCTAACTGAGGGTGGCAACTGGTTCCAGAGTGGTTACAGTCTCCCTGGGGTCTCTGCGATCTGGGGCAGCTCCTGGATCTCTGGGACTTGGAGCTCCCTCCATCTCCTACACATCTTTGGGAGGCAGATCTGTGGCCCCTCACACTCTACATTGGATGCTCCTATAGAGAAACCTTACATATACAAGCATGGGAATGCACACAGGTGCTCACATGGAGCTCTCATAAGTATGGACTTGGGCATTTTCAAGACGTCTTAAAGGTTGGTTTATGCTTGACGAGTCCGCGAGGTCCGCATGGCTCCACGTGGAAAAGTTGCATCATTTTGCGTCATTTTAACAACCACGCCCCTCCACCGCGCCTCCGCATGGCCCAGAATTTCCGCAACGCGCACCTCGGAAAATTTCTAACCACGCGGACGGACGGACGCGGAAAAACATGGTGGACCGGCAAGAACTAGTACGGCAGAGGTTCGTAAATACAGACATTTGTATGATTCAGCTCTCAAAGATCACCGTGATCAACATGTTGTTAATAATTCTTGGGGAGAAATAACTCGCACTGTCAGAAAAGACGAGAACGCTGTTAAAAATGCTGAAATGCCATGTTGTAAACAGTAATTTCTACTTCTACTATGGTGTAGTGTTGGATGCTTGCCGTAGAGCTCGATGCTGCCCCGTTCAGTTTAGGAAAATATTGGCTCACCGCAGAGACGAGCCGCACGAACCATAAACACTGCGAGTTGTGAAGCGCGTTCCATCCGCGAGCCGCATCACCACGTGGAAAGTGAATGCGTCAAGCGTAAACCAAGCTTAAGGCTCTGGTTGGCACTAAATGCACTGTGATTTTATTATCGTGTAATTGTTCAGTAAAACAATGTTGATTTTATATTGCCTCATCAGATTGACGCAGTGATAGCTTGCTCTTCTTGTATCGTTTTGTCCCTTATTTTTTGTTTTGTTTGTTTTTCTCTTTCTTCAGGTCTAGAAGAAGACTCTTGTTCATCATTGATTATTTACTTTTGTTACAAGCTTGTCTTGAAGACAGAAATAAATTGGATGACTCTAAACTTTCTGCTTTTATATCAAGACAAGACTGAAGTTCTCATCTTGGACCTGAAATTCAAAAAAGGAAACTGCTTTCTCCATCACCTGACCTGAACGGCATTAAATTAGTCTCCGAAAACAAAGTAAGAAACCTTGGTGTTATTTTTGACCAGGACATGTCATTCAAATCCCACGTTAAACAGGTTTGTAGGATTTTCTTTTTCCACCTCCAGAATATTGCAAAGATTAGAAGCATCCTTTCCAGGAGTGATGCTGAAAAACTAGTTAATGCATTTATTACATCAAGACTGGATTACTGTAATTCATTACTCTCAGGAAGTCCACATAATGTAGTTAAACATCTTCAGCTTGTCCAAAATGCTGCAGCTAGAGTTCTGATGAGAATTAAAAAGAGAGATCATATCTCTCCTGTCCTAGCTTCCCTACATTGGCTGCCTGTTAAATTCAGAATAGATTTAAGTCCTCACATGTAAAGGTCTTAATAATCAAGCTCCCTCATACATCAGTGACCTGATTGGTCCATATGTTCCTAGCCGAGAACTTCGCTCTCAGACTGCAGGTTTACTGGTTTACTGGTGGTTCCCAGAATATCTAAAAATAGGATGCGAGGCAGATCTTTTAGTTATTAGGCTCCTCTCTTGTGGAACCAACTCCCAGCTTAAGTCTGTGAGGCAGACACCTTGTCTACTTTTAAGAATAGGCTTAAAACATTTTTATTTGATAGGACCTGTGGTTAAAATCTGATGTTAGCCTAGATCTGGACAAGTGGGGGAGTAGAGGGAGGTGGAGTGTCCAGTCGGTAAAGACGGCTCTCCCTTGCCCTGCCTCCAACATGCCTCCATCTAAACGGCTAGGTTAGTTATCTTTGTAGTTATGCTGCTATAGGCTTAGATTGCTGGAAGACACACTGACCACTTTCCACACTCTAATACTTTCTTCGACAATTTGCTCTTTAACTATGTTATTTCCTGGTATTTCAGCCTTGAACTTTATTTTGAGTGTTTTTCTCCCCAGAAGAAGCTACAATAATGTTCTGCTGAGCTGTGGTGCCCTAATGTATGGGCTATAGGCTAGCACATTGCTGCTAACCACTTAAACATTCTCCCTACTCTCTTTAACATTGAATGTGCTACTACTAGTTTACCCATTTAATTATAGATTCACTAGAATAAAGTTTATCTCTCACCAAATAGAATATTTACTAAGAAATCATAATGTAACCATAGAAACACTACTTGGTATAGATGTGTGTGTGTGTGTGTGTGTGTGTGTGTGTGTGTGTGTGTGTGTGTGTGTGTGTGTGTGTGTGTGTGTGTGTGTGTGTGTGTGTGTGTGTGTGTGTGTGTGTGTGTGTGTGTGTGTGTGTGTGTGTGTGTGTGTGTGCTCTGTCTTCTTGATCCCCAGTGAGTCATGGAGGATGGCTGCTTATACTGAGCCAGGATCCTCTGGAGGTTTCTTCCTGTTAAAAGGGAGTTTTCCTCTCCACTGTCACTGCATGATCGCCTAGTATGAGAATTGCTGTAAAGACTCTGACACTAGTCAGTGACTTGATGCAACCTGCTGGGTTCCTTATATAGGATTTCTTTTCTAATTGGCTTAATGAACTGACCTGTATTAGAATGTTTACTATGTGAAGTGCCTTGAGACGATTCTTGTCATGATTTGGCTTTTTATAAATGAACTTGAATTGAATTGAACTTACAAAAGTAACAAATCTATATGAAATTGAATATGTTTTTAGAGAAAAGCTGCATTTATTCTTAATTTGTGAAATCTGCTCCGTACCTTGTTTTATTCTGCAGTGCTGATGCTTTGGTGTACATCTAAAGACTGAGCAGGACAGAAGTTCCACCTCCACACCTCGCCCTGACTTCTTCATTTCATTCGAGCTCAAGACATTCTTTATGATCCTGTAAACTCTGAGTTACGGTTCCAGCAACATTCCATTAGATAACGACAGGAACACGTGAACGTCCGGCTGCAAACAATGATGAATTCAGAACATGAAACACAATCATAAAAGCAGATGTGATGTTTATTTGATATGGAAATGTTTACACACACATATCAGCAGATTAATTATTCATGCTGCATATTTCATGTGTTCTGAGTCAGACAGACGGATCCGTCTGCCTGACTCAAAACAATGAAGGAAGGAAAACCTTCATTATGACAACGGGTGACAGGAAACGAGATACACCACGACCTTCTTTCACCACTTCGTACACACACACACACACACACACACACACACACACACACACACACACACTCACACTGTCTGTCAGCTTGATTCAGCCTCTCTCTCACTGCTTGCCCTGACAGAAAGTGCTCCGACACCTTGCTGCTCCAGAGCTGAGCGCTGAGCTGGAAGATGATGCCTCCATTACCGTCTTTGTTCACTTGATGTTTTAACATCAAAACTTGGAAGAGATGCTTAAACAGCTGGATTGTGTTTCACATCTAAACTCACGCTTGGTTTTTCATCAGCAACACTTTCAAAGGAGAAACACTGATGAAAGATTTGTCATGTTAACATTTCAAAAACAAACAAAGGAGGCAGAAAACTGCAGAGGAGCAATAAGAGCAGGCCACTAACAGAAACCAAGAACTACTCACACAGGGAGCGATGTGTGTGAAGTGCTGAATGACCGAGGAGCCGAGGATAAACCGTGGAGTTGATCAAAAGTAGAGAAGTTGGATCACGAGACTATTATTGTTGTTGTTTTTGACCATAGAAAACATTTGTGTCCGATTTAAAGTCCCCTCATCACACACTGGTGAAATTCATCTCCACATGTGACCCATCCCCGTGGGAGCGGTGAGCTGCAGCTGTGGTTTGACCCCCCAATCCAACCCCTTAAAGGGGGTTGTCAAGCAGGGAGGCATTAGGCCCATTTTTAATGTCTTTGGTATGACCCGACTGGGATTTGAACCCTGATTTCCCAGGCCGGACTCTCTACCACTAGGCCCTGGATCCACTCACGTGATGAAACTTTTCACCATTCAACCGTGACAGGAGAGCACTGGTGCTGAGCAGGATGGTCAGGCCGATCTCACATGAGTGACTCAGCACTTTTTTAACTTTTCTACTGTTTCCAAATCCTCTTATGCGGGTTTCTAACGTGAGTTTAAATGGAACTGGGCTGACATAATAATCTTCCATGTCAGAACATTTCATGTAAACATTAAATAATGTTTCTGCTGCAGTGTTTTACATGAACTCTGGGGTTGTTAGCAGCTCATACAGCAGCAGCTGTTCGCTCCTGCAGGAATATCAGACTTCTGCTGGATTGAATAGAATAGACTTAATAATCCCACAATGGGGATATTCTCTTGCTACAGCAGCAATACACTAAAAGAATAAGATTACAAGTTATTATTGTAACCTTCAACCACTAAAAGAAATATGCAGCATACACACAGACGTACCTCGACCTTCCCTTGTATGTAAAGATTATTTGATCCAAGGAAAGTTCCTTATGTGGACCAGATGGCTGGAATGCATGGAATATTCAAATCTACTAAGACAAACTTTTACCTTCAGCTTCACATTTACCGCATCTGCTCCTGTTTACGGCGTTTTAAAACTTTTTACATTCCTGCTACATCTGTCCCCATTAGTAATGATTTATAATTCAATTCAATTAAAGTTTATTTATATAGCGCCAAATCACGACAAGAGTCGTCTCAAGGACCTTCACATAATAAACATTCCAATTCAGGTCAGTTCATTAAGCCAATCAGAAAAATGTTTCCTATATAAGGAAGCCAGCAAATTGCATCAAGTCGCTGACTAGTGTCAGTGACTTTACAGCAATCCTCATATTAAGCAAGCACGCAGCGACAGTGGAGAGGAAAACTCCTTTTAACAGGAAGAAACCTCCAGAGGATCCTGGCTCAGTATAAGCAGCCATCCTCCATGCCTCACTGGGGATCGAGAAGACAGAGCAGGCACACACACACACACACACACACACACACACACACACACACACACACACACACACACACACACACACACACACAAAGGTAATGTGTCTATAGTTATATTGTGATTTCTTAGTTAAATATTCTATTTGGTGAGAGATAAACTTTATTGTATTTATCGTGGATCTATAATTAAACGGATAAACTAGCCAGTAGCACATCCAACGTCAAGGAAAAGCAAAAAGTTATTATCAGGAGAGGAAGAATGTTTTAGTGGTTTGCAGCAGTGTGCTAGACGATGGCCCCCTCCATGAGGCTACCACAGCTCAGCAGAACATCGTTCACCACACCCGCCGAGTGAAATAAGCTTCAGATCCTGTTTGTGCAGCATGTTTACTCTAATGAAGCACACAGGCCCTGCTGCAGAGTCACCTTGTTTTTGACTGGACGAGTGACCATCTTTGTCAGAGGATCAACATCACTCTTTAGAATCAGCGTCAGCCATCACCAGTCAAAGAGCTGTCTGCAAGCACTTCCTCTAGACGTGCTCCGCTCATCTTCTTCTCTCCTCGACCAGGAGCCTTCCATTGGGAGGTGGTTTTCAGACTCTATAATCTCTGGAAAAAAAGTGTTGCTCAGATGACACATCTCCACTATCTTCTGGTGTAAAGTAATAGCTTCATAAGGGATTATATTGGAGGATGTGACTCATTAAACCCAGCAATGACGCTGTGGCTCTTGAGGGGTTAAAATGAAGTGTAGAAGAAGGTTGTTTTTCCTTTTCTTCTACTAAACACTGTATGTGTGCACCTAGCTTGTGACGTCTACATTTATTTTCGCAAATATGCTCAATTGGTTGAAATCAGGGAAACTCATGTGAGACATTGAAAACAAGAAAAGGAGGTGAGGAACCTAGAGAGAGTGATGAATCAGAGGCAACAGATGATGTGATCATTTTTTAGATGTGTTTGTTCATTTGAGCTTGAATAAACATGCCGCCTTTATTATGAATACATTTCAGCTGCCTTTCAATGCTAAGAAAAATGCTTGTTGCATTTTTTTAAGGTGTGTGAGATGAGCGGTGCGTCAACATGGTCGGGACGTTGAAGGGGGTGCGTGGCTAAATAAGTTTGGGAACAGCTGCCATGGAGGACATGAGATTTATGACAATGCAATGGCTGAAATCAAAGCCCAATTACAGGCTGAGATCATGAGATTAGAGGAGCAAGCAGCACCAACCGCGAAGAAGAAGCCAAACCCGAACCCAAGAAAAAGATGTCTCTGGGAATGCTTCTGCAAAAACAACCCGCTGCAGCGACAGGTACCGTCGCCACCGCAGAGGAGCGAGCTGGGGCCGAAAGTGCAGCATACTGTTTGGAACCTGATATTCAAGGGGATGAGGATCCACTTCTCTGGTGGAAATATGCAGCCAGCTGTTTTCCTTAGATGTCACGACTGGCTACCTGTGTGTTTGTGCCACCAGATCACCATCGGAGCGGGTTTTCAGCACAGCAGGTCAAGTGGTCGGTCCACAATGTGGAACGCTGAAGCCAGAAAAAGTAAACGCCACATAATCCCTACTCCTACTGTGTGTGTGTGTGTGTGTGTGTGTGTGTGTGTGTGTGTGTGTGTGTGTGTGTGTGTGTGTGTGTGTGTGTGTGTGTGTGTGTGTGTCTATTCATCAAAGTGAGGACCAATGACAAGCTTTTTACCAGCAAACCAAGGACATTAGTAGCAAAGTGAGAGCATTTTGCTGGTCCTCACTTTAGTGCAATGTTACAGAGCTGTACTCGTACGTATTAGAGGTATGGTGTGAATTTAGTTTTAGTTAGGGTTAGTAATAGACAGGTTAAGGTTAGGATTAGGCAGAATCCAGCCACTAAAATGAATGGAAGTCAATGATGGTCCTCACAACAAATGCTAGACGAGAATGTGTGTGTGTGCTGTGGGCTGTTTGGTAATTCCATTTGAGCCTTACATCATAGTTGTTATTTGGGCCCGGTAATACCATACACCGTGGTAAAGGAAGTTGGACAGTATCAAAATTTGGATTCTTCCCAAGCCTAATTCCTACTAGGGAAGGAGAGATTAACTGATCTAAACCGGTGGTCCATACATAACGTTAGCGGCGCGACTGCACCGGTAGCTTCAGTGTGCTTCGGATACAACTGACGGCTACATCGCAGTGTATCTTTCCATACATGTTTCTTTTCGGTAAAAGCCATGGTTATATTGATTACTTCAAAATTTACCTGTTATATGTTCGTTTTTTGAATGCCTCATGAATCTTTTTAAGTGGAAGCTAGGTGGTGCGCAGCCGCCGTTGAAACATCGTGGGACAATCTTACCTGACATACGTGCTTCCTGTCTTAAGTTGCCAAAGAAAATAAACTTCTCTGCAACAGGTTATCTCTCCAAGCATTCTTATTCATCTCTGCACCTGAAGCTTTGTAATTTAAGATAATTCCTTATTATTGTAACATTTGTACAGAACTAAAAACTCCAGACAGAAGCTCTTTTGGAAGACACACTATGCCGACAAATCAGTGTAATACTGCCGCCATGATGTGTCTTATGGATTCACCATGGAGGCATGGCATTGCAAGAATTTTGCGGCATTCATGCCGCCTCTCTTGGTAGTGATATTGCCACAGGAGGGCAATCCCAGAAGTGGCGAGGAGAGCCACTACCCAGGCAACATTTCTGATCTGGGCTGCTTGGCTTCCCTCCCCGGTTGCACTTACCATCTCCTCCATTAGCTCCTCTGTGCATGCCGAGATGTAGCGATCCATGTCAAGGGGGACTCTGGACAGTGTGTCCACATCCGTGTTCAGTCTCCCAGGTTGGTACTCCGCCACTTGGCCATGGCCTACTGCATTGAGGGCCCATGCCATTGGTAAGTGGGTTGTTGTCCATGTGCACCGTGAAGTGTGAGGCAAAAAAAACGTAGTCCCTGAATTTTTCGCACACTGCTCATGTTGGGGCCCAGGTCTGGTAATGAATGTTTAAATATGTTTTATCAGATGGAACAGTTAACATGATCTGGTGAAATTGCTGTGAACGCTCCCAATAAGAATGACAAGGAATTTGGAGAAAAAGAGAGAGAGTTGAGATGAATGTGCTCCATGTTTACAACTGGAAACACAACATTTAGTGGCTTGTTAATCATAAGAGTATTCTATGTGGTCCTGATGGAGTCAGGGCATGGGCAATTTGGGTGTTACTTTTCTAATGAGGAGGTTAAACACCCACACTTTTCCCCCTGTTTAGCTGTAAAACGTTAATATCAGTCCAGTTCCTCCGTGCTTCTCTGGCTGTGTTTGCCCCTGTCCCCCTCCCTCTCCTGTTGCTAAATGAGTCCGGCACCTCTGCGCAACTGTGATACGTCAGTATTCCAGTCGGTTCCGTTGTTGAAACCCATTTCCTCACCGCTCCGCACAGCCCATGTGGCGACAACGCACACGCTTGTTACAAGCTCGCTCCCACTCTGCTCACACACAACAGAATTGGAGCCTCCGTGCGTTAAAGCATCTGGCTTGTGCACATCAACACTTGATACTGGAGCCAGTTCAGTTGTCGAAATTATGTTTACCATACCTGTTTATGAATTAGCTCAGAGGTTGCTTGTTGATGTGAACATTTATTTATTTAGTCAAGAACAAGAGATTAAATTATTACAAAAAAGCAACAAAGGCAGTCCAGACTAAGCTGAAGTTGGTTCTCGTTTTTAGTTTCAGATAGGGTGATTCCCTAGCATTCCTCTAATTATAAGCTTACAACACTTAGACTCTTCAAACCTGGACTAGGTCATTCTGCACTAATAACTGAATCCTTAAAAGACAGTTTCTGATTTTCCAAACCTTTATTTGATTTATGAAAGTTCAAAGGAAACAGATGTAAGCTGTTTTCTAGGTCACATTAGAACTAGCTCAGCTCAAAATCTGCAACACCCGGACTCATCACACTTAACTAGATTATTGTAAAACCAATAGCAGAGTCCTTAAAGCATAGTTGTGAAACCTTTATTTATTTATTTTTCATCTGGTCCACCTTAAATCTGATCCAGCTCAAAACTACAACACTGAGACTCTTTACTAGACTGGATAATTCAACATAAAACGTAATAATCATAAAACTTGTGAAACCTTTAGTGGATTAGTGCAAATTCACAGAAGGCAATTATTTATTCTGAGTTTGGATTATCATATTATCAGCATGTTTTCTCAGTATGATGAGGTTTCTAAACAAACCATTTATTTTGAGAGTTATGATTGGTCACCCATGAAATACAAAAATGCAAATTAAAGATGTAGGAAGTGCAAAAATTGTCTGAAGTTGACCTTTCCAAACAGCGAACTAAAAAAGGGAACCAACTTCAGTTTTGTTTGTTTGTTGTCCAGAATGTTTGGAAACCTTTATGTTCATCATGTGTAAGAAAGATGGCATCAAGGGAATTAGAGTTTTTAACGCCGATAAGACTTTACTGTCACCCAGCAAACTGGGGATGGTTTTCTGCTCAACATCTGACTCCTTAAACCCAAACCAGGTGTGTATAACTGACTGACCCATCTTTTAACAAATACTCCATAATTCACGCGCTGCATGTTGGCACTACCACCCCTGCTGCTGAGTTTCATCTAGAGTTGGAGCAGCTTGACTACATTCATGCATGCTAGTGGTGTGATGATAGTCAAAGATTCAGCGGATGGCTTAATTTATAATAACTGCATAACACTGTGCATTACTACTTTTGGATATTTATTAAGCACAACATATCCCATCCAGGCATTTTTTTTACCAGGGCAGCCAAAGTAGAATGATGCATCATCTGGGAAATTACATATGTAATGTGCACGTGTACCACAAGGGGTACACGTGTTGCCTGGTTGGGAATCGCAGCTCTACATTGGACCAAGAAGATGTTGATTACCTGAGAAGATTATTTTTACCATTACGGTAATCAGCGTTGCCCAAAGGTGAGAGAGGTGGAGAATCTGGTCTGAGATGGGCCATGATCATCCTGCAGTGTGAACTGGGGCTAAAGAAGCTTTTCATCTGTCAATCAGTCCTGGTTAGTGACTCTGAATAAGTTCTGAACCACTGCTTGTTTATTAACATAAACACACACACACACACACACACACACACACACATAGAGGTGATAAACAGGTGAATGACTGGCAAGATGAAACATTTATCCAAGTGAAATGAACAGGTCTGATCATCACTCTGGCATCAGAAGGCCTCTAACAAAATGTTTCTTTTAATTAAAGATCCAAATGAAACCAGAGTAATAAGTTCTGCGGAACCAACGCTTGTTCAGATGGATCTGGGCGGACCCGTCTGAGGATGTGGGGCTGCTGTCAGTAGGTGAAGCAGGTCAGGTGTCTGGTCTGTTTGTGTAAACTGTCAGAACAGGCAGCTGTTTTCTGCAGAAGCACTTGATGCCGCTTCGCTCCGCAGTTTCCAAGCTGGGGTTAGCATGGGGTCACATATGTGAGGGGGTTGTTTTGAATGGAAAATGTTGTTTCTTCTTTTTTCATAATTTTATTCACAGTATTTCTTTATTGTTTGCGATGGTAGGCGCCTTGTTGTTGTTATCATGTCCCACTGGGAAATGTTTTCAGCATCTGTGTGTGTGTGTGTGTGTGTGTGTGTGTGTGTGTGTGTGTGTGTGTGTGTGTGTGTGTGTGTGTGTGTGTGTGTGTGTGTGACAGACTGTATACTTGTGTGTACCAACAGCACAGTAATCTGTAGGCGGGTCATCATTCTTAATGCAGCATGTGTCATCAGTTCCCGTGACAACAGGGTGCGACGCGGCCGATACATATGAAACAGGTTTCATGCATAAACATGCAGACCTGACTGCAGGAGGGTGTGTGTGTGTGTGTGTGTGTGTGTGTGTGTGTGTGTGTGTGTGTGTGTGTACTTACCTAGACATCTCTGTTGTTGTTTTCTATTCATGAACTCTCCCCCCTTCCTCTGAGACTGTCACTAGCCCCTCCCCCTCACACATGTGAGTGTGTGATGGATGGTGACAGCTACTTTGGATGGTAGATCAAGATTAAGATCAAACACAGCTCAACGTCACACCCCGTCAGGTTCGGCCACACACACACACTCTCTCTCTCTCTCTCTCTCTCTCTCTCTCTCTCTCTCTCTC
>SSNQ01000512.1:712033-756246 GCA_006942095.1 Nothobranchius kuhntae | reverse complement strand
TCTCTCTCTCTCTCTCTCTCTCTCTCTCTCTCTCTCTCTCTCTCTCTCTCTCTCTCTCTCTCTCTCTCTCTCTCTCTCGTATAGGCCTGCCTAACGTCTATATGGTCAAGTTTCTCACATTTCAAACCATTTGTCTTTTGTTTTGTTTAGTCGTCGCCACCGGGGAATAAAATAAACACCTACTGTCCACCAGACTTTGGCCACACCATTTCTTTCAAATAAATTCCAGAACAAATATTTAATGTATCTAATTATGATCAAGATGGAAAGGATGAAGACAGTGTTTTGGTTTCTTCTACTCATCTCACAGCCGCCAATGAGGGATGAGTGGGCATGGCCAGGCAGAGCTCTGAAACAGCTCATTCTGGAAGGTGCTGCAGCTGCAGAATTAAACTGCAGGAATTGCTTTGAGAGGATTTAGTGTGAAGAAACATTCGACTGATCATGAAACTATTATAAATTTCAAAAGCCGTAGTGTGTCTCCTTCTAAAATAAGGTGTTACTAGATGGATACCTTCTGTCTCCTGTCATGTCACCTTTAGATTATGTAAAATGAACCAGAAGCAAATAAATTAAATACAATTAAAGCAAAAACTCTGTAAGGGAATGTCTCATTACGGGATTCATTTTTACCTGTTTTGGTGCTTTTGAGTAAGACCCGAGGAGTCGGCTGGAATCTGAGAGCAGGAGTTACCGAAAATTTAGAGCTCTGACTGTAAACCTGAAGGTTGTGTGATGGAACGTTCTCCTTCTGAAGAGATTTGTCCAGGCAAGGTGGCTTTATTTATATAGCACATTTCATACACCGAGGATTCTCTGTTCAGATAAAAAAACACAGAAACACACACACACACACACACACAGAATGCTGAGGCTGTGCCCTCCTTCACATGCAGTACTCAGATGGGGGATGTTTTCAATTCACTCATTATTTAAAGGTCACATCAGGTCATGTTCAACACACAAGCATGCGCGCGCCCACACACACACACACACACACACACACACACACACACACACACAGACTAAGCGCCATAGAGTAAATCAAATAAAAATTGTAGAACTAACAGATAAAACACCATCAAAGAGTATGGTTTCATTCAATAAGATCTTATAGAATATGCTATGAAAGCATTCACACAGTCAGCTATGAGCATCACTGAAGTACATTTTCTCATAATTATCCTAAATCGGGAACATGTGTGTGTTATGATCACCCCATCAGCAGTCACAGGGATAGGTCTGTTCTATGAACACCAAATCGTTTCACAGCTGCAGCTCGACAAGGATGGGTCAGAGTGTGTGGCGACTTTGAGTCTTCTCACCAGGTTTTCAGCAGGCCTCTCTCCTGTGTCTACACAGTCTAGAGTTTTCTCAAAACGTCTACGCCAATGGAGATTCAGATTAATCTAAAACTAAATCTCACTCAAACTGGGAGTACACTCTAGTGTTATACACTAGTGGTACAGACATGCACAGACAACAACTCCAGGGGAGCAAACAGTCAGTCAGGTGCCCACAAAGCTGGAGCGGTCCAGCTGCGGCTCCTAGCCAAACCTCCCATCTGGCTCTGGGAGGGTGGAGGGGATCGCCGAGACCGAGGTTCGACGGCGGTGTCTGCGGCGAGATGGTGGAGGAACTTCACCGCTGGATCTTTCGGAGGGTCGGGTCATTCTGTCACAACATGCGGGTGTGGTGAGCGGAGGTGAGGATTCAATTGCAGGGGAAAAGGTGGGCAGGCAGACAGGAACATTCAGTGAGGATTTAATAAGGAGCATGCTGGACAATGAAACAATGATCCGACAAGACGAAAAGGACTGACAGAGTTTAAATATAGGAGGAGATGGGACCTTGGGTGATTGGGAGAAGAGAGGCAGGTGGGAGCAATTAGCATGGACACGGGACTGAACAGAATGAGGAGACAGGACTGAGTGTGACAGTACCCCCTCCCCTCTAAAGGGCGGCACCGGATGCCCAACGTAGGCCAAGACGGAGTCTAGGGGGCCTGCGTTTGGGGCACAGGAGGCGAGGCCAAAGTCTGGGGGCCTGCGTCTGGAGCACAGGAGGTGGGGCCGGAGTCTGGGGGGCCGGCGTCTGACTGGAGGCGCCGACTTGGCTGGAAGCACCGGACGTGGCGCTGACGACTTGACTTGAGGAGCCGGACGTGGCGCTGACGACTTGACTCGAGGCGCCAGATGTGGTGCTGACTTGACTGGAAGTGCCGGACTTGGCGCTGACTTGACTGAATGCGCCGTACTAGGCGCTGACTTTACTTGAGTTGCTGGACGTGGCGCTGACGACTTCACTGGAAGTGCTGGACTTGGCGTTGACTTGACTGGAGGCAGAGCCGCTGGGGGTGGAGCCTCTTGGACAGGCTGGGCCGGGCTGGAGACAGAGCTTCTTTGACAGGCTGGGCCACTGTAGGCAGTGATGCTGGCTGGACTGGTGGCGGTGCCGCTGCAGGCGGTGATGCTGGCTGGACCGGAGGTAGTGCTGCTGACTGGACTGGAGGTGCTGACCGGAGCACCGCCTCCTGGAGAACCAGGGAGGATAGAGTGTCCAGCTGGAACTCCTGGAGACTGATGAGATTATTCAGACTGACCAGCTCAGCCTGGACAAGGGCAAACCCCGCCGGGTGGACCGCCAGTTTGGTCCCTCTCATGGCCCCTCTGGAGTGGGAGGACATCGTGCAGGGTGACGTCAGCTGGAGCCACGGTGCGTCCGCGGTGCAGCTCNACCTGACAAAAAGGAATGTGACTCCTGTATCCAAGCAGAGCCGGCAGCTCTGAAAGGCAGAGACTGGGTTGCCGTAAAGTATTACATCCACAACAGGATCATAACATTAAAACGAAAGATGAATAAATAAAATAATAAAATGCAGGTTCAGGAATGCTGCATCAGTTAAAATTAACTTTATTTTCATTTTATTTTTTTACATTTTTGACTTTGTCTTTTGAGTTACTAATGACCAAGTTACTCAGTCCTTTCTCCTGGTTTTTGCCATCATAAGTTCATCCGGTTTTCAGTTTAAACAAGCAAAGGATGTAGTTTGTTACTCTCACAGTTATTTCAGTATTGCAGGTCTCCGCATTGCGTTGTTCTTACTCATAAATCTGTTTATGGGTGCATTTTGTAATAAAAATTAGAGAGGCAGATAATGTTCCATGTTTTTATTCACATAAACATTCACCGCAAAATGAGTTAATGCAATACAATATTAAGACTTAAAAAGTAGACTGACCACATTTTTGAGCTATGTCTCTTTTTAAGTCTCTATACAGCTCAGATTTACTGTGTTGTATTAACCCATGAATGTCTGATATTTCAGTCAGAAGTTACCTGACTGGTCATCGTTACTATTGTACATCTATGCCTATTATATTGTAATTTCAAAAACCTGTAACAAGAGCCAAGCTGAAAATACAGATGCTAGCCTTACCAGGTCCTTATAAGTCATGTATACCTGAAAATTGTGTGTGTAGCCATGGGCTTCACAATTCACCTAAACATGAAATATCAGTGTGTGACCTTATGGTACTCATAAGTCACATAAACCTGACAGTGTCCTCACAAGTAGCATTAAATTCAGGTTTGACCAAAATTTTGCCCTAGCCAAAATCTCAACAGATGGGCGTGTTCCTGGAAGCATAGGTCAAACTTTTTGTGATTCCCATGCCTCTAGGCCCTTCGGAAAGGCACGTTCCCATTTGTCACCTTTTTGTCATAGGTACTGATATGTCATGAAAACACGTATGTGTGTGTGTGTGTGTGTGTGTGTGTGTGTGTGTGTGTGTGTGTGTGTGTGTGTGTGCTCTGTCTTCTCGATCCCCAGTGAGTCGTGGTGGATTTCTGCTTATACTGAGCCAGGATCCTCTGGAGTTTTCTTCCTATTAAAAGGGAGTTTTCCTCTTCACTGTCGCTGCATGCTTGCTTAGTATGAGGATTGCTGTAAAGACTCTGACACTAGTCAGTGACTCGATGCCACCTGCTGGGTTCCTTATGTAGGAAACTTTTTACGAATTGGCTTAATGAACTGACCTGTATTGGAATGTTTACTGTGTGAAGGTCTTTGAGACGACTCTTGTTGTGATTTGGCACTTTATAAATAATATTGAATTGAATTGAATTTTAAAAGTGTCCAGACTGTCAATGCTATGTAAGGATAAATGAAGATCATTCCAAAGTTGGTGTGCAACAGTCTTGAAGGAGTGATCACCTCAACTTTAAAGAGCAAATAAACCCTAATCCTAACCCCCCCAAAAAAATTAAATCTAAATAATAAAAAAATGCTGTCCCAAAAATATTATTTTACTTATGTTGTGTAATGTCTGAAGTCTGTTGCATTTCTGTCTGAGGTGTTTTTTGCATAGCAAAGCTGCCCTCCCTGTGGAGGGTAACTCTGAAGTGCCTTTTTTTTCCCTCCACCTGACAAATGGGCCATTCCCATCTGTACCGGGTCGGCCCGGGCCGGGTAGCGTAGGTTGTTTACATATCTGGGTGGCCTGGTATTTTTCCGGGCCAACCAAGGCTCATTCTCAGCCCTCTTCTCGAGGGGGTCTGCTTCAGGCAGACCAGGGCCAACACACCCACTGCTGACAGCAAATTCACACCTTCCATTAGAGCAAGCCTCCGATTGGTGGGTAGAATCAGCCCACATGGGCTTAAGACAAGGATGTGTGGAATCAACCGGGCCAGGCTGGGGCAGACTGGGGCTACCCGGCCCGGGCCAAACCGGTACAGATGGGAATGGCCCATAAATCCTCATATGAACCCTCTGATCTCTATTAAGGTAGCAAGACTCGGGTTGCAAATGACCACAGTCACCAATTCTTGTCATGTGTCTATGCCTATGTATGTATGTATGTCTGATCTCAGAATTGTGTGCACTGAAACTCAAATTTACTTCTGGGATTAATAAAGTATCTTTGAATTGAATTTGAAATACTGTACTTATTGTGGATATTTGGGCCTTTCTCAGCAAAACTTCTAAAACGGCTCATTTTTCTAAATCTGAGCCTCTGACGTAACCAAAGGGAGTTAGAAGCTAGGCGCTGCCTCAGCTCGGTGTTCGACCACCAGCTCAGCGGGCCAGTTGGGCTGGTTTCTGGGTTGGAACCAGATCAAAACCACTGCTTGGACCACCCGGGGAGGATGTGCAGCTTTAAAAAATTACAGATGCCAGAGAAGTTAAAGCAGACGTATTATGTAAAACTGACTTTTTGCATCTTTTTGTGCTGCTGTGTGGGTCTCTACTATCTCCACAAACACCCCCTGGGCCAGCTCTGCCTACTTTGGTGCCAGTGCTGGTCCCTTCACCTGAAAGCAAATCAAACATGTGTGCAAATATAGATAATAATCCTTTAGTAAGGTCACACAGTCATGTTAATCACAGGCCATCAATTCATAAACTCATATGGAGCATAAAGCATGAAAAACAGTATAATTCATGTTACCAGTCCCAAGAATGGTACCATAGCAACAAAGTTCGCGTCTGCGAGATATGAAGAAATGTCAGCAGCAATGACAGACACCAGTGCACAATTTCATGTCCATGTTGCGTCTCTTTATTTCACAACAAAACTTATACTGGAAAACTTTACAGAAACCCAGTCTGTCTTCTTTCAGTCCATATAAACTGCACATTCAGAGCTTTAAATCTAAAATACTAACATTTTACCAATTTGTTGACCTTTTGACTGAAGCAACTTCTCTGTAACCTTAGGTATTAACATAGGAAAAGCAAACATGAACCCAGAGTACAGTGGAGTTACAGAATTTTCATCTGCATTCAAAATGTCACGTTAGTCGACTGGGTACGGGAGTTGGGCTTGGTAAGGATGTTTGATGTCTGGATTATTTGGTAGAGAACTCTGATCATGGGTTTCAATGAAACGATGACTGAGTGAAGAGCCGGTGCGGCGTCTTCATATATAGGCTTGGGTGTGACTGGGAGAATGCCGGGAGTTCCCGCGAGGAGCATGCTGGGAAATGTGGTCCAAGATGTAGGCCGGTTAGCTGGGAGAGGCCGGTCCGGGGGCTTGAGTTCTGACAGGACCTCCCGATCAAGGGACGGCTCCAGAAGTCCCAGGGCGACCACGGCGGTCCCAGAAGTCAGAGATAAGGGCAGGGTCCAAGATGGAGCGGGCCGGCTCCCCGGAGCGTTCCTCGGGGCCGTAGTCCGCCCAATCGACCAGATACTGCCAGCCCCATCCTCTGCAGCGAGCGTCCAGGATGCGCGGGACGGTGTCGATGGGCTCACCGTCGAGGAAGCGGGCAGGCGGAGGCGCCGGAGGCGGAAGGAGGGAGGATTCCACGTAGGGCTTGAGCCGGGAGATATGGAAGGTGGGATGGATGCGGAGACTCGCAGGCAGCCGCAGCCGGTACGTGACCGGGTTGATGACCCTTTGCACGGGGTAAGGCCCAAGGAACCGGGGAGCGAGCTTCCTGGACCCGACACGGACACGGAGGTCTGCCGTGGACATCCAGACCTTATCCCCTGGAGTATAGGAGGGACCAGAATGGTGTCGGCGGAGGTGTTGGTGAGAGTAACGGGCGTTAGCTCGGGTTATGGAGGCCTGCGCCTTGATCCAGGCATTCCTGCAGCACCTCACCAGGGATTGAGCGGCCGGCACCGCAACTTCGGGTTCCTGGTGGGCAAAGACCGGGGGCTGGTAGCATAGCAGACTTCGAACGGGGACATCAGAGTGGCCGAGGATGTGTGGAGATTGTGGGACAACTCAGCCCAGAGGAGGTACTTAGGCCACTGCGAGGGTTGGGCCGAGACAAAGCAGTGGAGGTACCGACCCAGTTGTTGGTTTGCCCGCTCCGTTTGGCCGTTGTTCTGCAGGTGACAGCCCGAAGATAGGCTGACTGTTGCTCCCAACAGATGACAAAAAGCCCTCCAGAACCGGGCCGTGAACAGGGGACCACGGTCTAAGACCACGTCGACAGGAAACCCATGGAGACGCACCGCATTCTCTAGGAACAACTCAGCTGTGCGTCGGGCACAGGGGAGGGCGATGAAGTGAACAGCCTTACGCCGGGGACACACCGGCCGCGGAAGCGCCGCGAAGCGCCGAGAAGCGAATCGCTCATGAAAATCGGCCGCTGCTCGCCACTCCTCAGTTCAGATCAGACGCGCCCCAGTCGAGGCGCGCCTCGGCTCAGCTGTAGTTTTTCTTTTAAACACTTGGTGTCCTCCATTTCCTCTCTGCCTTTAGTCAGCTCTTTTCCTCTATGTTTGAGTGTTTGTACGCGTGTGTGTGCATGTGCGTGTGTGCGCGCGCGCGCGTGTGTGTGTGTGAACCTATGGTATGAGTTGTTTCTGCCAGTTGAATCTCTTGTAACCCGCTCCAGTTCTGCAGCTGTATCCTAGCAGTTTCTTCCCAAATGGGTACGTAAATAATCATGTTTTTCGGGGGTCGTACAGCTCCTTGTGTTTCTCAACTTCCATAATTCATTTAAAGTCATCCATCCTAACTGCTTGCCTCAGACTTTCTGCCTCTCTGTCCTGTTTGCTCCGGTGAAAAGACACCCAAAACCACACCCCCCTTCACGTGGTCACACACGCACACAAGTTCGATGTGTATGTATGTGTGTGCGTGTTCGTGTGGTTTTTCTGAAGTGTCTGTTTACGAACACATTTGACTATTGCGGAATTTTATTTTAAAATGCTTTATTTTGTTAACTTTACCGGCCTGCCTCTTATGTCTACGTTTGACTTC
The DNA here is from genome assembly GCA_006942095.1 of Nothobranchius kuhntae. NCBI lineage: Eukaryota > Metazoa > Chordata > Actinopteri > Cyprinodontiformes > Nothobranchiidae > Nothobranchius > Nothobranchius kuhntae. The sequence goes on along the minus strand of SSNQ01000512.1, from coordinate 748,522 downwards.
CTGCCAGAATTGACGCGATTCACCCGCGGCTCGCGAAAAAAATAGAGCCAAGGCTAAAATGATCGCTGCACGGCGCGGGCTGGAGCGCCGGCGCGCGCCGGCACGAGGCGATTCGCGGCGCGAGGCGGCCCATGTGGTCTATAGAATACCTTAACAAGGGCGCCGAATGGAGGCGGTCCCATTTTTGCGGCGCTTCCGCGGCCAGTGTGTCCCCGGCCTTAGAAAACCGGTCAGTGACCGTCATGATGGTATTAAGGTTGTTGACCGGTGGGAGTCCTGTGACGAAGTCCAACCCCACATGGGACCAGGGGCGGCTGGGTACCGGAAGAGGTCTGAGGGTGCCAACCGAGGCCTGGTTGGATGTCTTAGAGCGGGCGCAGACGTCACAGGCGCTCGTATAGTCCTTTACATCCCTCTCCATACGTGGCCACCAGAGAGCTCGTTTGAGGAACCTAAGCGTTCGTGAGAAGCCCGCGTGGCCAGACAGGCGTGATGAGTGGGCCCAGGACAATGCCTCGCTGCGACAGGTCGTGGGGACGTAGAGCCGACCCGCGGGGGTCTCTGGAGGTGCGGGATCGTCTCGGAGGGCGTTTTGGATATACTCCTCCAGTGGCCACCTGAGGTGGGCCAAGAAACGGTGCTCGGGGAGGATAGGTGCCAGCTCGGACGTGGGCGTTGGATGTGTGAACTGGCGGGAAAGGGCGTCCGCCTTCTGGTTCTTTGTCCCTGGGCGGTAGGCGAGATGGAACTCATAGGGCTCGAAGAAGAGGGCCCAGCGGGCCTGGCGCGGATTGAGCTGCTTGGCTGATCTGATGTGAGTCAGGTTCTGGTGGTCCGTCCAGATGGTGAACGGCTGAGTGGTGCCCAGAAGCCACTGCCTCCATTCCTCCAATGCCCATTTTATGGCCAGCAGCTCGCGATCCCCTACGCCGTACTTTTGCTGGGTGGTGGAAAACTTCCTGGAGAAGTAGGCGCAGGGATGAAGCCTGTCGTCGGGCCTGGCTTGGGACAAGATGGCACCGGCGCCGACATCCGAGGCGTCAATCTCGACCACAAAGGGGACTGCATGATCCGGATGGCGGAGGATAGGAGCCGACGTGAAATGGGCGACTAGGTATTGGAAGGCCCGACTGGTGTCTGGAGTAAGCCGGAACGGTTGGCCGGGAGGGCTTGGTCGGGTGAGAGAAGTGAGAGGTGCCACAATGGTGCTAAAGTCCTTAATAAAACAGCGGTAAAAGTTGCAGAAACCCAGAAAACTCAGTTGCAGTTGTTTCAGGATTGTTGGGAGGGGCCAGTCTCTCACTGCCTGGACTTTCTGAGGGTCCATGGTTAGTCCTTTATCCGAAATCATGTAGCCCAGGAACAGGACCGCTGGTGGAAGGAGCACTTCTCGGGCTTACAGAACATGCTATTGTCCAGGAGCCGGGATAGAAGAGCGCGAACATGGTGGAGGTGTTCGGCCTCGGACTTGGAGTAGATCAGGATGTCGTCCAGGTAGGCAAACACCCACCGTCCCAACATGTCGCGGAGGACATCGTTTATGAGGCGTTGAAAAACGGCAGGGCTATTGCACAGCCCGAAGGGCATGACCTGGTACTCCCAATGACCAGTGGGTGTGATGAACGCGGTCTTCCACTCATCTCCAGCTTTAATACGGACCAGATTGTAGGCGCTCCGGAGGTCCAGTTTGGTGAAGATCCGCACCTGGGAGATGGCGTCCAGGGTGGACGTGAGGAGCGGCAGAGGATGACGGTCTTTGACTGTGATTTTGTTTAGACCTCTGTAATCGATACACGGGCGGAGATCACCCTCCTTTTTCCTGACAAAGAAGAAGCCTGCGGCATCTGGGGAGGAGGAAGGTCGGATGAAACCCTGCTGGAGGGCCTGGTCGATATAATCCTCCATGGCTCTGGACTCGGCGGGAGAGAGAGAAAAAAGGCGCCCCCGGGGTGGACTGGTTTCTGGTTGCAGCTTGATTTCCATGTCGTACGGGCGGTGAGGCGGCAGTGTGGTGGCGCGCCGCTTGTCGAACACCGCAGCCAGGTCCCGGTAGGGCAGTGGCAGATTGGGCGGTGTTGGGCCAGGGTCACCATCCGGGTGGTCTGGCATGGATGGAGGAGGAGAGAGGTGGGCCTGGCACTGGGTCCCCCATTCCAAAAAGCGGCCCTGGGACCAGGAAATCCGGGGGTAGTGGAGACGGAGCCAGGGAAATCCCAGGATTAGAGGAGAGGAGGGAGCACATATGATCAGGAACTGGAGGGTCTCTCGGTGGCCTTGGACAATCATCTGGAGAGGCTGGGTTCGGTTTCGGACCGGATCGGGTTGGAGGGGCCTACTGTCCACCGAGGTCACTGGCACAACTCTCTCCAAGGGGGTCATGGGGATCCGTAGGCGCTTAGCCAGATCCATGTCCATAAAATTGTCAGCGGCCCCCGAGTCCACCAGCGCGTGCATCTGGAGTGAGGTCTCACCTTGAAGGAGGGTGACATGAAGAAGGAGTCGATTTAAAGAGGCAGAGGCTGAAGGTGACCCAGGCTGAGCGACCCCGATACTCAGTGGGTTCCTTCGTTTCCCAAACGTAATGGACAGTTCAGGCGTCTGTGGTGGGAGGAGCCACAATAGGCACAGAGACCCTCACGCCACCGTCGCTGTCTCTCCTCTGGAGGAAGGTGGCCTAATTGCATGGGCTCATCAGTAGAAGTGGGTCCGGAAACAGGCGTGGGGGAACGAGGAAGAGGTCCAGGAGCCCTGGATGGGCGAGTGAAGGGCTTGGGCCGAACCAGAACCCGCTGATCGATGCGCAGCGCCAGATCGACCACTTCATCCAGGGTCTGGGGCAGTTCCTTTCCCGCCATCTCTTCACGGATGTAGGTCGCCAGTCCCTCCAAAAAGACGGCTCGGAGGGCAGAGTCATCCCACCGCAGCTTGGCGGAGATGGTGCGGAACTCTGACGCATAAGCGCACACCGCGCGCTCCCGCTGGCGGAGCTTTAGGAGTTGTGCTTCTGCTCCCACTTCGCTGCTGGGTGGAATAAAAGTCTTTCTGAGGGCGGACACAAAAGCAGCATAGTCATTGCAAGCCGGTGACTTGGAATAACAAAGCGGAGCGGCCCACTCAGCCGCGCGTCCGGAGAGCAGGGAGGTGAGATACGCCACCCCAGAGCGCGCAGTGGGGAAGCGTCCTGGCTGGCACTCAAACTGCATGTCAAGGGTGGCGAGCAGACCGTCTGGGCTCCCCATCTCTCCATTCCACCTCTCCGGGAGACTGAAGTGCGGCTCCTCTGTTGGTTGAGCGAGGGCTTGCTGCTGGAGAGCATGGAGGACTGTGGATAATTGCAGGATGAGATAGGTCTGGGAGTTTTGTTTGGTGTTGAGCCGATCGATCAGGGTGTGGAGGTGAATGAGTTCATTCTCCATTTGCTCCATCTTTCTTTTCATGCGCTCGAACTCTGCTGGATCTACGGACTCAGTCATCCTATCACGTAGGTCGACTGGTTACGGGAGTTGAGCTTGGTAAGGATGTTTGATGTCTGGATTATTTGGTAGAGAACTCTGATCATGGGTTTCAATGAAACGATGACTGAGTGAAGAGCCGGTGCGGCGTCTTCCATATATAGGCTTGGATGTGACTGGGAGAATGCCGGGAGTTTCCGCGAGGAGCATGCTGGGAAATGTGGTCTAAGATGGAGGCCGGTTAGCTGGGAGAGGCCGGTCCAGGGGCTTGGGTTCTGACACAAAACAGTAATATCCCCATCACCCTGGTTGTCAGTATTCTTGGACTGATACAAACACTTAGAAACCCTTTACAGTTTAACAGTTCAATCTTAAACAGTGCAATTTATTTAACAATTACTCTTTTAACAACAAACACAAAAATAACATGTTCTTTCTGTGAATAAACCCTTTACCAAAATAGTTCAAATAGTTTTATTTTGGAAGGGAGAAATTTGTAAGTTTCATGAGCAAATAAAGCTCTCATTGCACTCCTGCAAGCCATTACACAGGGCTAACTGGGGTAACTGACCTAGCTATCTACCTGCGAGACACTGCGCAGGGCCCACTTACGCCGGGGACACACTGGCGGCCAAAGCGCCGCGAAGCGCACACGAAATTCGGCTGCTGCTCGCTGCTCCTCAGTTCAGACCAGACACTTGTTTTTCTGCTCTGGTCGAGGCGCGCCTCGTAGTTTTTCTTTTTACCACTTGGTGTCCTCCATTTCCTCTCTGCCTTTTTTCTGCTCTTTTCCTCTACACCCCCCTCCCCCTTGCTCTTTGTGTGTTTTTCCGCGTGTGTGGGAACCTATGGTGTGAACCAGTTGTTAATAGCTGGCCTACGACTTTCTGCCTCTCTGTCCTGTTTGCTCCAGTTGAAAGACACCCAAAACCACACCCCCTTCACGTGGTCACACACACACACACAAGTTCGCTCTGTGTGTGTGTGTTCGTGTGGTTTTTATGCAGTGTCTGTTTACGAACACATTTGACTATCGCGGAATTGTATTTTGAAATGCTTTATTTTGTTAAATTTACCGGCCTGCCTCTTATGTCTAGGTTTGACTTCCTGCCAGAATTGACGCGATTCACCCGCGGCTCGCGAAAAAAATAGAGCAGACGCCGAAACGATCGCTACATGGCGCGGGGCGCTTCAGAGGCCCATGTGGTTTATAGAATAGGATAACAAGGGCGTCAAATGAAGGCGGTCCCTGTTTCGCAGAGCTTCGGCGGCCGGTGTGTCCCCGGGGTTAACCTGCTATGCCCACAAAAACCCTCCATGCCTGTGAAAGGCAATGCCGTGGCAGAAGACATCCAACAGTAAGTTTACTTTTACTCCTTAACCATTTTCAAAAACACATTTTGTTTGAGGCACTTGTTATATCACACTTTCAGAGTTATTTTAGAGTGTTTTTAAACCACACACAAACCTGCGAGATATGAAGAAATGTCAGCAGCAATGACAGACACCAGTGCATCGTTTCATGTCCATATCTCGTGTGACGCGAGGGGCGGAACTTCTCATTAAATACAGCCCGATGATGCACGAGCCCATTTGACAAAGGTTCAGCTGTTTGACCATCTAACCAGTTTCCCTGCAGTCCATTCAAATAAAATAAATAAAATTTAAAAAGTGTGATGTAATCAACTACTGATATATTTCTAATTTTTACATTAACAAAAAATAATGATCACACCATTATTTTGTGTGCACTACATTCAGTAATATGACTTCAGCTGTAACATGCTGTTACAGAACTCACCTGCTTCACTTTCAGAGATTGGGGTGTGCTGCTGCAGCTCCTGCTGCTAGTGATGTGTCGGTCGCGAACGAACCGGCTCTAAGAGCCGGCTCTATGAAGTGAATGACGGGAGCCGGCTCGCCATTGGGAGCCGTCCTGAACAGCTCCCGCCATTGGGAGCTGTTCCTGCTGCAGCTATCGCTGCCGCTCCTGCTGCTGCAGCTCTTCCTGCTGCTGCTGTTTCTGCTGATGCTACCTCTGCCGCTCCTGCTGCTGCAGCTCTTCCTGCTGCTGTTTCTGCTGATGCTACCTCCGCTGCTCCTGCTGCAGCTCCTGCTGATGTTGTCGCCGCTGTTCCTGCTGCTCCTGCTGCAGCTGCTTGGTGACTGACCTCTATCCAAGCATCAAGCACATCCATAATGTCACACCTCTGCATTAGGTGTGTCATTCTACTGCTCTTTGTAAAGTAAGTAATGACGTTTATTTGTAAAGTTGTGCTGCATAAATGAACGTTAGACCAGAGCAGAAGCAGGGCCCATTTATAATCTAACCTATGGTTTAACCATTCAGTGACAATAATAACATTACCAGGTGTCATACGTTGCACTCACAGCAGAAAACAAATGAAGCACGTTCACACTGCATGTTGCACATCACCGCATCTCAGCACTAGAACAGGACTGACTCCATTCAGGCGGTGGTGCCTGCCCCACCTTCATGGTGATGCAGCTTAAGCTCCGAGCATTACCGTATTGATACTGATAGATACGTATGACCAAGAACACCTGAGCACATTTTTAGTATGATTTATCAAGCAGGAATTGTGCAGCTGTGGCTATGCTGTGTTTTATAGGTCAGAAAATTAGTTTCTGTAAGTATTTTTGCCTTGGGCTGAGTTCATGTAGTGTTAGTTATGCGTCTATGCAAACCTTTCTAAATGAGACCCCTGCTCTCTACGTCAACTCCGTCAGATACCAATCTCTTCAGTCTAGCTGGATTTTCATTGTTCTATCAAACCAAACAAAGGAATCTAAACTTAAATGGTTTTTGCTCCCAAAATTCTGTTTTCAGTGTTTGAGAAAGGAAGTAATGAGTCCTGCACAGATGGGAGAGAAAACATGTTTCACTGCTGCATTTAGTTATTGGTCCATTTTCCTGCAAACTGCCAGAGCGTCTTCATCAGAGACGAGAAACAGGAGTAATTAAAATGTCTTTACTTGTAGCTTAATTACGCTGCAGCCACCGGATCTCTTTGTCACAGCGACTCTTTTGCCCCTCCTGTATAAAACAATAAGCCTCTGATAAAATGTAATTTTCTCTTAATTCTGATTAGATTCTGACTTGGTTGTTTCATGTCTAAGTTGAAACCTTAAATCTAATCAAAGATGAACAACGTGCCTCTATGTTCCTCTCCCGCTGTCGTTCACTCCTTCCACCCCACCCCCTTACACACACACACACACACACACACACACACACACACACACACACACACACACACACAGAGAGAGAGGCATTCACGCACACACGCACGCACACACACACACCCATCACACACACACACACACACACACACACACACACACACACACAGAGAGAGAGACGCATGCACACACACACACACAGACGCATGCACGCACACGCACACACACACACACACACACAAGACACACACACACACACACACACACAGACGCATGCACGCACACGCACACGCACACACACACACACACAGAGAGACACATGCACACACACACAGACGCATGCACGCATACGCACACACACACACACACACACACAGAGACACATGCGCACACACACACACAGACGCATTCACGCACACACGCACGCACACACACACACTCAGTAGTCACGGAAATGGGACTTTGGGGATGAAAGAAAATCATAATTTTGTGGCGGGATTAATTTGGAGACGTGAGCGATGCCAAACGAAATCCCTGTCAAAACCTCTGCTGATTCTTTTCATCGCCTGCAGATCCCTGAGAAATCTGTTCCCCGTGGCGTTTGTGATTTGACAGTCCAGTAGTTTTGGACTTAGTTCTCCCCTGATACCTCTGACATGTTGACATTAAGTGGTTGCTGAGACAGGCAGCACCCATATTTCAATCACCATTAAGCAGAGGATATTTGGTGTTGGTTGGAATGGTGACAAACAGACATCCACAGATACAAACAACTGTAATTACATTAGAGGGCGAGCAGCAGCCATTTGCTGCAAGAGCATGAAGGTAAATATAGTCCACAGCTGACCCTTGCGTCTGTCATGAAAGTGGGCTTGATTGTTTACTCGTGTCCTTGTCAAATGTCCTTCCAGCTAGAAGAACTTTGGAGTCTATTTTTTAGTTTGGAGATTCAACAACAGGAGTTGGCGTCCTCTTGTCTTTCTGTGTTCACTTTCAGGGTTGAAGACAAGTAGTTTTAGTCTAAAACAAATCTAAAAGCAAGACAGCAGTCTCCTTGCATCACAGTCTTTAAACAGATTTTATAATTAAGCGCTTGGGTGAAGAGAGATTTTGTTGGCCTTACATCACTGAAAACGGGTTTCCTTCTCCTTTGCCAGTTTTCTGACTGCTGATAGAAAACAGAACTTCCACTTGGTTGTTTGTGCACAAGACTAAATGAGTGTGTTTCTTCCCTGCTTGCTCGCACACACGTCAATGCACAGAAGACCCCAAAGTCCAGCCCACATCAGCGGGGACTGTGTGAGTCTCATATCTTCCAGACATACCTGTAAACAACCCGGCTTACTGCGATCCACCTGAAATCCAACCAAACAAAGAAACCTATTCCCTGAGTGGAAGTCGGTCTTACTGGAGGCTTTGCAACCACCAGCTGAGCTCGGTTTAGGAGCGCTTCCAGTGTAGGTGCCTGCATTCGGCTAGAGAAACCGGATCAAACGCAGAGGAAGCCAGGAAGTCCTCGCTGTTAGAACATTATGGGAGTTTTAGTGAAGCAGATGAATCTGAGTTTTTTCCACCTCCCTCTCCTGGATGCCTATAACTTGTCCAGCTGTGCTTTGCTGCCAGAATACACTTTCTGAGTGAGGTTAAAGTTTGTGTTGTGCAGAAGAGAAAGTTAGATGCAGAAAGCCTCGGTGGAGTCGGGAGGCTCAGCTGTTGGGGGAAAGTGGGAGTAAAGAACCAAGGGTGAGGAAGGAACTGGAAGGTCAGCCGACTTCTCACTCACCCCTGCAAACTCTGGCAAGTGGTGGGTTTTCTGTAAAAAACGAGACTGCCTTCGTGCTCCACAACTGACTTTATTTATGTAGCCTCCTCTAAAACCCAAAACTGAAAACAGCGTACTGTCAGAGAAGCAGTTACAGTGTTCTCTAGCGTGACTTTAATCTCTTCTTGCCAACCTCTTGGGATGCATTATGGATGAACTCTAAGGTCAGGACAAGAATACACGCAGGAAAAACCACTGTCCACTCGTCCGCATCACTCCGATGACAGATGCTTTCTGTTTTTAGTCGCAAGATCCGAGTTTCCAAGTGGGCTTTTTTTGTTCTGCACAAGCACCCTGTCCATTGGTATACAGTTGGCTGGGTGAAAGGGGCTGTCCCTTTGAAATGATAAGCAGTCTTCCTGCACACAGGGACCGTCATTGAAGTCTTTGTTTGCCCGTCAGTGGCTCTGAGGCGTCTGTGAACTTGAGGGTCGGCGCAGAATAAAAATGGCCAAGTAACCTAGTTCGAGGTCACCTAATGAAGGAAGATGTATTCATATATTTTCCTGGTTGGATTAGTTCAGCAGCATGCTTGCCTTTGAAGCCCAAGGTTGCAGGATCATTTTTGAAGTTGTTTCCAGTCATCCCCCTGCATTGAAGTTTCTTTTGTGTTTGTTATCTGGGCTCCACAGGACTACAGGTTCAGTTCATTCCCCGAGCATCTACAGTCCACAGCCCTTCACCTTTCAGAGTGGACTTTACGTTTTTAGGATGCTTCCTATCTTCTGCATGCACAAGTCCAGTCAGACTGAAACCGTCAGGATAGGCGAGTCGGTGAAGCTGTTCGTGTTTTCTGTTTTAGTGTCCGTCCTCAGACTACTGAGGTTTGTCCAAACCTGCCGCTGCTCTGTTGGCTCACACTATTTTCCCCGTCCATCATCACCTGTATTAAACACTCTCACACACACCCTCCCACTCCCATGCCACCCCCCGCTACCTCAACACATTCTGGACCAATTTCCCTACATTTCTGAGGCTCATCCTGGCAGGACCCCCTGGACAGACTCACAGCAGGGACCCCTCCAGCCCATCAGAGAAATAATTCACACTCTGCCTCATTTGAGTTATTTACTCTATTACCACCCTGGCCAGGCCATTCCCCACAGCTACCCATTGAGACCTGGAACTCAGACTGGATACCTGGGCTTCCAGCAGGACAGCTACTGCCCTGCACCCCCACCACTACCCTCAGCACATTATGACGGGCTCTGCCACCTCCATCTGCAGCTGGCCCAGTATGTGGGCGCTTAAGAACAAGATGAGTGTGGAGATTGCCCAGCCAGCTTGGAGTAGAGAGGTGTGGATGGTACACTGGTGTGTGTTCATGTGTGTGTGCATGGGTTTTTCAGGCACATCCTCTCCCCGTTGGTCGTCTCCTGTAAGTCATTATCACACCCAAAGCCTGTGCTTCTCTCAGATGACTTGATAGATTTACATGACTCCGTCTGGGGACCTGTGAAAGAGATGGGGTCCAGCAGAAAGATGAGAGAGAAGACTTCCACATCATCCCCTCCAAAATAAGAAGAGAGGCGATGCAGTCACACCTTAATAAAAGATGCCCCTTTTTGGAGGGTGGGAGCACACCTCATACTTCACATAATAGGAGCAGGCCTCCATCTTTCCCATTGTAGAATTGAAATAACCCGTCTCATCAAAGATCCCCTTGAGCTCATCTGCCAGGGGAAGAAATGAATGATTCTGCCCATCTTCTCCATCTCATTTTAATCTCAAACCATGTCACTTTCCTTTCACTTAATGCTGGTCGGTATTATTCTGCCTATTATGAATTTACCTGCCTGTAATGCCTTGTCCTGGGTGACTCACAAGGCCTGGAAAACGGCGTCCAGCCAAGCGCTGAGATTTGTGGAGCTAATATCGTCCTGTTGCATTTCACTGCTCTGGGACAATAAATAATTCACAGCGTGGTTTTATATACCTCGGCCATATGCCCACCTAAAGAGTACATGACACACACTTTATTCATCTGAACAGATGTGCATGTGACCCACACCAGGCTCGGTTTACTGGTATTTTCCAGGGATGAATTAAATGTCAGGTGCTGTCTGACTAAAGTCTAAACTGATAATTATTAGATAACACATCCTGTAATAACAGTACACACCAGTCTGCTGTAGGAAACAAAATCACAACACCTGTAGGGCACTGGTTCAGGTGCTATACACAATCAATTGGGAGGAAGAGCTTTCTGATTGGCTACACGTAAGATTCAACAGGCAACACACTAGTTTGTCCTCAATATTGCAGCAAAACAATCCAAAATGTTCAAAAGTTTGGATTCATGATACTGATGTGCTCGTACACTCCACACTGTCATGACTCGAGGTAAGTGTTTAACCCAAGACATGCGGAATCATAACTCGTCGGCAGAATTGGTAAAATAAAGTTCTTTATTACAAAAACGGGAACGGAAAACAACACAGGGAAGTCCTGTGTGAGTGAGCGGTGCCGCTCTAGTCCTTGTAGCGTTCGGAATGAACATGTTATGATTAGCCCCTTTTTGTGTTTGTTTAACCCTCTTCTCTGTTGTTTTGTTCAGGTCAGCTGCAGCACCTCTCAGGAGCCCTCCACTTCCCTGTGAACCTCCTGGAGTGCTGCATCTGAACCACATCACCTTGATTGCCCTCACCCTATTTCAGGCCACTGCTGCCAGTCCTCAGTGTGGAGTTGTCTTTTCTACTTGTCTGTTTATGGATCGATTTTGTTTTCTGTTTTTGGTTCCCACAGTCAGTGGAGGAAGTTTTGTTATTAAAACACTTTTGAACTCTGGTTAAGGACTATTATTCCTGCGATTGGGTTACTGCCGAACCCCCCTGTGACAGAATGGGGAGAGGGGGGAAGACGGGGTGAGTGCTGGGCAGAGGGTGAATGCTCCAGGAGGGGTGAGGTAGCAGAGGGACCCAAACAGGAACCACGGAGGAGGATGGGACGTGGTGTGAGAGATCCAAGGTTCGTAGACAGCAAGGTGGAGTAGATTGTGTGAGAGTCCTGAGCAGAAGGGAAACAAACACCAGACGTCAGGCAAAATCCAAAAAAACGTAATCCAGTACACGGCAGTGTTAATTTTGACAGGAAATTTTAATTTTATTTTAGTCTTAGTCTTTTGGCTAAAAATTAATTTTAGTCTTAGTCCAATTTTAGTCATTGGATTTATTTTAGTTTTAGTCCCATTTTAGTCGACGAAAATAACAAGTAATTTTAGTCGATAAAAATAAGCAATTTTAGTCAACAAAATGCATATATTTTTTCTAATGAAGTAATTTCATACTTTTGTATAGAGCACGGACAAACTAGTGTAATTTAATACACAGGGTCCAAACTCTTAACCACCACTGATCAGATATAGCACACACAGCTAAGAACATAGAATATTTGAATAAAAAAACACTTCACATGTTTAACACTTACGTGTTTAATAAAAAAACAAAAAGCACACTGGAAATTACAAAGGTGCTCTTTTTAGCAATCCTGTACGTCCAATCCATGTAGCGATAGCCTCTTCTTTAATTTGTTGTTCTTTGGCATCACTCTTGTACTTTGTAGTACTTGTAAATGCGTCCTCAATGTTCTGGTTGGACATTTTTGCCTTTTTGGTAGCTGGTTGGCCACCATCAGCAATAGTTTTCTGCAACTGCAAATAAATAAAAATACACAATTAAAACATTGACTTTCTAACAATGATTTACCTGTTGCTTTTTGAGATTTCATACATTATATTATATATATATATATATATATATATATATATATATATATATATATATATATATACACACACACACACACACACACACACACACACATAAACATCTGTGCGGGCTCGGGACTCGGATCATATTAGTGCAAACCAGACATTGTGAAAATTATAAACAGCCAACAGCATGCTTCACTTTACTGGTCTAGTCCTGGTTTAGAGTGCACGTACAGCCAGGCGGCTGTGACCCAAAAAGTACCAGAACCGCTCACGGTGCATGCGTAATCATGCATCAACACTGCTCGCCCGCTATTTCCCTAATAACACACGTTATAGTCATGAAAATACAGTACTTCCGAATTTTTATCCCAACATGACAGTGTTGATACAGTTTTATTTGCCTGTATATTACTTTTCGGGTCGTCACGTGTACAACATTTAAGTGGATTTACCTCGGAGAAAATGGCGAAGTGGCCATTCTGTAGATGCCTCTTCAGATTCGTTGTGTTCTTTCCTCGGAACGACAGTCCACACTCTCGGCATGTAGTTTTGGTAGCAATGTTATCATAAGAAAAATGACTCCACACATCTTCTCTTCTTTTTCGCCCAGCAGTTAACATTTTCCTCTACTCCTTCTTCTTATGCCGTCGATATATTCAGTGAGCTATGTTTAGCACACCGCGCATACCTGCCCCTTTATACTATTCAGGGTCTGTCTTCTCTCACGTCGTCCCGCACGTTCACGGCACGCCACGCCCCTTGTCTTCTACAACGTTCGCATCTCACAACAACACAAAAGTCGCACCGCACCATAGAGCGCCATGTAGAAGAGCGTCATCGTAGATTTTCGTCTCGTCTTTCATTCGTTGACTAAAAGTTTCAATCAATTTAATTATCGTCTTCGTCTTTTTCCAAGCTTTTATTTTGAATTTTTGTTTCATTTTCGTCTGTAAATATATTTTCGTGACGAAAAAAAGACGAAAATATTTTGTCAACAAAATTAACACTGGTACACGGTCCAAGGTCATAGATCCAATAATCAGAGAGCGAGTCAAAACATGAGCGAACAAGAAAAAACAGGTGGCTGGGGCTACCAAAACTGGTGCAATCATCCGGCACAGTGATGTGTCTCATCCTCCTTTTGAACCCGTGTCCCTGATCGGGAAATGTGTGTGACTCACCTCTGCCCAGAAACATGACAGTGCCCATCCCCCCCTCCCCCCCTCAACGGACGCCCCCTGGCGTCCCAACGCCAGACCTGGAGGCCTCGAAGTCCGTGATGAGAGAGGGATCTTTGATGTAGGACACGGGAATCCAGGAGCGTTCCTCCGGGCCGTAACCCTCCCTGTCCACCAAATACTGAAGACCCCGACCACGGGGGCGTGAGTCGAGGATGCGCCGAACCTTGTAGACTATCCCCCCTTTGTAGAACTGAGCAGGGGGAGGTGGAGCCGGAACCAGGCACAGAGGACTGGAGACAACGGGCTTGACCAGGGAGATGTGGAACACTGGATGAATCCGGAGAGACGATGGAAGATCCAGTCGCACTGTCGTCGAGCTCGGAACTGCCGCCACTTTGAAGGGACCAAGGAACCTAGGGGAGAACTTCTTGGTAGCAGCCTTTAGGGGAACATCCTTAGATGACAGCCAGACTATTTGTCCAGGAGAGTGGGTGGGGGCTGGGCAACGGTGTCGGTCAGCCAACCGCTGATTCCTCTCTGCGGTCCGCTGTAGAGCCGATCTTGTGGCAATCCATGCTCTACGGGCCCGACGAAGGAACTGAGGAGTGGTGGTGGTGATATCTGTCTGTAGGGTGAACAGAGAGGGCTGATACCCGAGGGAGGATTCAAATGGGGACTGACCTGTGGCAGAGGAGACGTGGCTGTTATGAGCTTACTTGACCCAAGCCAGGTGGTCACTCCAGGTTGATGGGTTGGTGGCACAGACGCAGCGGAGCATGGCGCCCAGCTCCTGATTCATACGCTCACATTGACCATTAGTCTGTGGGTGAAATCCTGAGGTTAGAGCCACCCGGGGTCCCAGAGTGGTGGCAAACTCTTTCCAGACCCAAGACAGAAACTGGGGGCCACGATCAAAAAGGATTTTGGTTGGGATCCCATGAAGCCGAAAAACATGCTTTATTAGGAGCTGGGCTGTGACGGCGGAAGTAGGAAGGGCCTTTAACGGCACCAAATGGCAGGCCTTTGAGAACCTGTCCACTATGGTTAAAATAACATTAAAACCATGTGAGAGTGGTAATCCACAAACAAAGTCCAAGGCAATATGGGACCATGGACGGGATGGCACAGGTAGGGGATTGAGAAGACCTGCAGGAGGCTGATTGGTATCTTTTTGCTGGGCACATACATGGCAGGCTGACACATACTCCTTCACATCCTTGTAGAGGGAGGACCAGCAGAAAGAGCGCCTAATCAGGGCCAGGGTTCGTCCCACTCCAGGATGGCCGTGTAGACCTGGCAGAACCTGTCAAGACGGTCTTGCACTACCACCTCCAGCAGAGCTTTGACTGCGTCCCAAGAGCAGTGGGGGACATTGACTCAGAGCGGGCCTTGTTCCACTCTGCGATTGTTGAGGCGGCTGTTGCTAGCTGTGGTCGCAAGGTGGCTGGTGCCAGTCGTGGTGGCAACCCCCGTACCCGCTGGTGGACACCAGAGGTTCGGGGAGCCGTCAGGCTGACGGAGGAGGCCTACAGGGCGTGGCTGGTCTGTGGGTCTCCGGAGGCAGCAGACAAGTACTGGATAGCCAAGCGGGGTGCAGCAGTGGGAGTTGCCGAGGCAAAATCTTGAGCGTGGGAGGAGTTTGGTGAGGCCATGGAGAAAGACTATCAATCGGCTCCAAAGAGGTTCGGGTAAACTGTCTGGCGCCTCAGGAGAGGGAGGCAGCAACTCGCTCACACTGTTTACAGTGGGGATGGGGAGCTGCTGACGTCAACTGGGGCTATAGTCGGACGGTGAAAGGAATACTTTGAGGAGCTCCTCAATCCCACCTGCACACATTCCAAGGAGGAACCAGAGCTGGGAGACCTGGGGATGGACTCTCCAATCTTGGGGGCAGAAGTTGCTGAAGTAGTCAAACAACTACACAGCGCCGGAGCACCAGGGGCGGATGAGATTTGTCCTGGGTATCTCAAAGCTAGGGATGTTGTAGGGCTGTCATGGTTGGCACGTCTCTGCAACATTGCGTGGTCATCGGGGGCAGTTCCTGTGGAGTGGCAGACCGGGGTGGTGGTCCCCATCTTTAAGAAGGGTGACCTGAGGGTGTGTTCCAACTATAGGGGATCACACTCCTCAGCCTCCCTGGAAAGGTCTACTCCAAGGTACTGGAGAGGAGGGTCCGATCGATAGTTGAATCTCAGATTGAGAAGGAGCAATGTGGTTTTCGTCCTGGCCGTGGAACTGTGGACCAGCTCTATACCCTTGCAATGGTGATGGAGGGGACATGGGAGTTTGCCCAACCAATCCACATGTGTTTTGTGGATTTGGAGAAGGCTTATGACCATGTCCCCAAGGGCACCCTGTGGGGGACGCTCCAGGAGTACGGGGTGGGTGGCTTTCTGTTAAGGGCCATTCAGTCCCTTTACCAGAGGAGCGTGAGTTTGGTCCGCATAGCTGGTAGTAAGTCGGACCTGTTCCCGGTGAGGGTTGGACTCCGCCAGGGCTGCCCTTTGTCACCGGTTCTGTTCATTACCTTTATGGACAGAATTTCTAGGCGCAGCCGTGTTGTGGAGTGTGTCGAGTTTGGTGGCAGGAGAATCTCGTCTCTGCTTTTTGCGGATGATGTGGTCCTCCTAGCTTCATCCAGCTCTGACCTTCAGCTCTTGCTGGGTAGGTTTGTGGCCGAGTGTGAAGCGGCTGGGATGAGGATCAGCACCTCCAAATCTGAGACCATGGTTCTCGACTGGAAAAGGGTGGCTTGCCAACTCCGGGTCGGGAGAGAGGTCCTACCGGAAGTGGAGGAGTTTAAATATCTCGGGGTCTTGTTCACGAGTGAGGGTAGGAGGGATCAGGAGATCGACAGGCGGATTGGTTCGGCGTCTGCAGTGATGCGGATGCTGAGCCGATCTGTCGTGGTGAAGAGGGAGCTGAGCCAGAAAGCCAAGCTCTCGGTTTGCCGGTCGATCTACGTCCCAATCCTCACCTATGGTCATGAGCTTTGGGTAATGACCGAAAGCACAAGATTGTGGATACCAGCGGCCGAAATGAGTTTCCTCCGTAGGGTGGCCGGGCTCAGCCTTAGAGATAGGGTGAGGAGCTCGGATATTCGGGAGGGACTCTGAGTAGAACCGCTGCTCCTCCGGATCGGATGGAGCCAGTTTAGGTGGTTTGGGCATCTGGTCAGGATGCCTCCTGGACGCCTCACTGGGGAGGTGTTTCAGGCATGTCCTGCCGGCAGGAGGCCCCCGGGTCGACCCAGGACACGTTGGAGAGGTTACATCTCCAATCTGGTCCGGGAACGCCTTGGGGTCCTGCCGGAGGAGCTGGTGGAGGTGGCTGGGGAGAGGACGGTCTGGAGCTCCCTAGTTGGGATGCTGCCCCCGCGACCCGGACCCGGATTAGCGGAGGAAGACGTCGACGACCAAAATAGTTAAAAAACCTAAAGCTTGTTCATTTTTCCAAACAAATTCTGCAATTTTAATTCAGTCAAAACAGAAGTGAAGAATAGCTTCATATGAACTATAGAACCATAATTACATTTATTTTCAGACTAAGACTCTTTAGACCACATAACCAAAACACATCACAATGCTGTTTTATTACACGATGATATTTGAGTTCATGTGTTGAAGGTTACTGAGTTTAGTTTGGATTGCCTCGATTACTACGCATCTTGGAGATGAGTGTGTGTGTGTGTGTGTGTGTGTGTGTGTGTGAGAGAGAGAGAGAGAGAGAGAGAGAGAGAGAGAGAGAGAGAGAGAGAGCAGCGCTCCAGTGTGAGGATTGGTGTTTGCCCTCCTATCTCTTGGCTCTCCTTAGTGGCGTTACAGCAGCAGGTGTTGATGTTGCCTCCATTGTAAGTGTGGCTCACACCATTAAAAAGTGAGGACACACTTGTTTGTTCTGCATATGTTGGGTTTTGGGGTCTGGTCCACCTGGGTGGGGTGTGATTGTTGACGCTTCAAATTGACTTTTGAAATCTTTCCATTGCTGACATTCTTTGTGAGAATGAACTTTTTTGAATTCTAGTGTTGACATGTGAGGACATTATAACATGACCAGCAGACCTTTCTAAAAACAATAGTGTACACTCAAATAAAGAAAACTGTGAACATTGAAACAAATCCAGCTTGTATCAAATTGTGTACACAGAATCCTTTTAAATCAGTTTACAAAAACTGTCTCCACCCCTTGACACACCTTCATGAAGGTCAAAGGTCATCAAAAACTACCTGGAGTCTTGTTTCTTTGCTTGAGCTAACCAAGCTAGTAAACTCCAGGAAAACCTATGCCTGCACCCTCAACATCTTACCCTCATCTTTGTTTAATCCTTCTGTTCTGTTCCCATTTCACAGGTTTCACCTCTGAAAATAGTAGCTCGTTTTTTCATGTTCATAAAAGATTCCATGGCTTTGCCTACAAAGAGGATTTGAAGATTCTCCCTTGCCCTACCTCCAACATGCCTCCATCTAAAAGGCTAGGTCATCCAGGGTTACGTCTGTAGTTATGCTGCTATAGGCTTAGACTGCTGGAGGACACACTGACCACTTTCCACACTCTACTACTTTCTTCTACGATCTGCCCTTTAACTGCATTATTTCCTGCAATTTCAGCTGTTAACATAAATTTTTCTCTAAGTATTTTTCTCCCCAGAAGAAGCTACAATGGTGTTCTGCTGAGCTGTGATAGCCTCATGGAGGGAGCCATCATCTTGAACACTCCTGCTAACCACTTAAACATTCTCCCTCTCCTGATAATGACATTTTACTCTCTTTGACATTGAATGTGCTACTACTAGTTTACCCGTTTAATTATATATTCACTAGGATAAATACAATAAAGTTTATCTCTCACCAAATAGAATATTTACTAAGAAATCACAATATAACCATAGGAACACTACTTTATATTTATGGTGTGTGTGTGTGTGTGTGCTCCGACTTCTACATCCCCAATGAGTCATGGTGGATGGCTGCTTATACTGAGCCAGGATCCTCTGGAGGTTTCTTCCTGTTAAAAGGGAGTTTTCCTCTCCACTGTCGCTGCATGCTTGCTTAGTATGAGGATTGTTGTAAAGACTCTGACACTAGTCAGTGACTCGATGCAACCTGCTGGGTTCCTTATATAGGAAACTTTTTACTGATTGGCTTAATGAACTGACCTGTATTGGAATGTTAACTATGTGAAGTGCCTTGTGATGTCTCTTGTTGTGATTTGGTGCCATATAAATAAGCTTGAATTGAATTGAACCTCTCAACCTCACACACCAACTCAGACTCATTCTCCACCAGAGAGGTGACATTTTACATACTGAGAGCCAGTTTCTGTTTCCTTCGGCTACCACCCATCACGCTTTGCACCCGACCACTTTGGCTTTTCCAACAGTTTGTGAGCCCATGGGATGGGAGATTGTGAGGATGGATTTATAAATGGAGTGTCATAAACTAAATATGATGTCATGTTCTGTGTCCTTGTGGTCCCCAGCCCCCTCCAGGTTTCCCTCCAGGTTCCCCTCATGTGTTCCCAAGCCTCCTGTGTCCCTTCTTGTCTCCAGCTCCCTCCTGGTTTCCCTCATGTTCCCCCCTAGTGTTTCTGTATCCTTTTGGTTCCCCAGTCCTTCCAGGTTTTCCCCTAGTCACTCTGCTGTAGTTTTCTATTTGTTCAGGTTTTCATTTTATTAGTCTCCTTTAGTGTGTGTGTTTTCCTTCCCCACTTGTTTATTAGTCTCCCTCACTCCTCAGGTCATTAGTTATTTATCATTGGTTCTCCTGTGCACTTAGTCTTAGGTTTATTTATGTAGTGTCCCATAGGTTGTGGTTTATCGCCTCCTCTGCTTGGTTTTCTCTTCCCATTTAGTTTATTGATTCCACCAGTCTTCTTCAGTTCTCTCCAATCAACCTCATAGCTCAACGCAAACCAAATTCTTTTACATCCAGAACTCATCTCTCCTAGATGCGGAAGTTCTGACTAACCTCTCATTCACACATAGTTTTCATACATCACAACCACTTCCATCCATCTCAGTAAATGCTTAGTTAAATTGTCATGTTTTAATTGTTTGAAAAATAAATTCTTACTTTTATAAACCTGACTGTTTTCTGAATCAAAATGAAATGTGTACAATCCCCTAATAAATAAAGAATGCTAGAATCTTCTGATTAAAGCACAATAAAGACCAGGCAGGGTGATATTCTATATTTAGATAGAGTATCACAGCTTATTGGTCATAAGTAGGTGTAATATATATTGCGTTCTTAAAGTACTCAATTTACCAAACCCTACACTCTTTGAAGCATCAGGAGTCAATGAAGGTATAGGGTTTGGCAAATTGAGTGCTTTAACTCATTCACTGCCAGCCGTTTCCTGACAGCTAACGGCCTTCGCTGCCAGCGTTTCTCACCATTTTTACTGTTTTTTTAAGAGTCACAGAACATTGCGCGCTAGGATGATGTCGACGCCAAAACAACCAAAACAAAGAGGAGACTCACCTCTTACATCAGGAAGAATCTGTGTGTTTCGAGCGTTATCCGTTCTTTCATAATCTGTTGTCGAATTGTCATCGGCAGACGCTTTTCCGGTTCGCGCCTCACTTTTTTTTTTTACAGGAACGGCCCAAAACGATCTCGTAACACATGGATGGTCTGCTTCCTGATCACGTGACATGTGACGTATACGGATGAAGATCGGCTTCAGGGCTGAGATGTTTGTTCTCTCAGCGCGGGTGCTCGTTCTGATGCTCAAACAGTAAAAAAATCAAATGATGACGTAAGTCGTCATTGGCAGTGAACGGTTGGATCTAAAATGATGACTTGTCGTCAATGGCAGTGAATATTACCTCTACTTATGACCAATAAGCTGTGATACTCTATCTAAATATAGAATATCAACTCTGCTTGGTCTTTACTGTGTTTATCAGAAGATCTAGGATACTTGCTTTATCAGGGGATTGTACACACTTTGTTTTGATTCAGAATAGAGTCAAGTTTATAAAAGTAAGAATTTATTTTACCAACAATTAAAACATGACAAGTTAACTAAGCATTTACTGTGATGGATGGAACTAAATGTGATGTATGAACTATGTGTCAATGCAATGTTAGTCAGAACGTCCTTATCTAGGAGAGCTTAGTTCTGGATGCAAAAGTATTTGGTTTGCGTTAAGCTATGGAGTTGGTTGTTATCAAAACACATCAGACGCAATCTGTCATGTCTACTTCACCCGTTCTCGGAGACCCTCTTGGTAGATCTGGAATGTCGAAGTCCTCGGACTTCCAGGCACCGAGGTCCGTATAAGAAACTGCGGCCCCACTAAACCGGTCTTAGAGTTGTCTCCAGGTCAAAAGCGATGGATGTAACCGCGCGTCTGGGACTCTTAAGGAGTCTAAACAATATCAGCTTGTTTTGCAGGAACTGTTTCTGTATCAGCTTCGCAGGTCCAAAAAGATTTTGATGACGTGTATTACGTCCCTCAGCTCGTTTAGGAGTGATGTGGTGGAGGGAGTAATAAAAACAGAGTGCATGGTTAGTAATAACTAAGTAAAGTGTTGCTGAACAAAGGATTTTATTACAAAATCATGGACTAAAAGATATTTACAGTAAAACAAAAGACTAAATATATGCACATGAAAACAAAAGGAGCTATATACAAACGAAACAGGTTTTAACAGAAAGCGCCAGCTCATAAGGGGCTGGGAATATTAATCGAAAAACTCTAACTAATATCCTTAACGAAAACGGGAGCAGGCCTGATAAGCAGGGTCGCTCAGGGCAATACCAAGTCCAACGTCCAAAATACAATCCAAGGACGAGTTTACCACAAAGCTAACAATAATCGAGCGCAGGAGGAGAAGAGAGCCGAGCGAACACTTCCGTGCCCACTCTTCCCTGGACCTTCTCCTCGTTTTGGGCAGGGTGACAGGCTTTTATCAGCTGTTGAGTGATTGGGAATCACCCGCAGGGTGGAAGGGGCAGGCGAGGCAGGAGCCACTGAGGCCATCTAGTGGCCCAAAAGGGGAGCATACGCAACAAAGTGTCAAAAGCTTTGATGGGTTCAAGAGGTCTTGCTTCAGCTGGCTGGTCTGAAACTCTCTCTAGAACTGAGAGATCACCCAAGAGTGATCCAGTTTTGATGTTCTCATGTTATGATTTGTGTAGCCAACCAAAGGTTGACAGGTTTGAGAAATGTTACCAAGACAACTCAGAAACACGCCTTCTTTGATACGGAGGCTCTGACTGGTTTAAAAGACTATTTATGTGTCAGAGTTTAACTTAACCTTACTTTGTCTTTGTGTGAGTGCAAATGGTTATGACCATGCCATTTAAACATGCTGAAACATAT
This sequence comes from Nothobranchius kuhntae, assembly GCA_006942095.1. Lineage (NCBI taxonomy): Eukaryota > Metazoa > Chordata > Actinopteri > Cyprinodontiformes > Nothobranchiidae > Nothobranchius > Nothobranchius kuhntae. The sequence goes on along the minus strand of SSNQ01000512.1, from coordinate 726,819 downwards.
TTCAATCACTGTAGTCATAATCAAAACATTCATTTCACACTTCATTGAGCACAGATTAATGAAACATTTCATTTTATTATTATTATTATAAGTAGCAATAAACGAACATTTATTTAATGATTATCTAGCTTATAAGTTGTAGAAGTTCAAATCTGATTTAGGAAATCATTCTTTGAAATAGCAACTAATCCAGACTGTGAGTGTTCCTTATATGGAAGCATGAAGACCTGAAAGATTGGACCTTGAGGAGAGAATGTTATTGTTGACACTTTGTTATCTCTGTTCAGAGTTGCAGGCTCTGAGCTGATGGGATGAAGGCAGGCCAATTTAAAGGGAACACATGCAGTCTTGTGTCTCCTTTTTGACCAGATGTTGAATAGATGTTGAATGGTCAAACTGTACCTATAAACTGACCATTGCTGGATGTTACAAAGGAATAAACCCTTGCTGTTTCACTTAGATCCATACTTACTTTATGGTAAATATCAGGTATAATCTCTCATTAAATTGGGAATTTATTCTGATTAAATTTATTCTTGAAATATGTTTGGATGCTCACTGTTGAATTGATATGTTATCAGTCATTTTCAGCTACAAACAATTAGAATTTCCATTTTCACTTTGGCTGGACTTCTTGACTTGAACAAATGGAATTCTGACGTTCTAAAATTGATGAAGCAGGCAGATGCCAAGTACTGTGACAAATTACACTGATGTAACTCTGACACAGGCACACATTGTGTTGAAACGTTGGTGTGTAGTATATGTTTTTGATTTTGACCTAAACTTTAATCACCTGAGTGTTCCAGCTCCCCTGTTTTCATCATTGATTGTCCTCCAGCTGTCCTGAGCACTGGTGCAATGGAGCACCTCACTAAAGATAAAATAGTGTGTTTACTTAGCTTTAACAGATTCATTAGTTTGATCTATTATTTGTAAGAAATGCACACATTTGGCACATTCATTTTCACATGTAAAAGTAACATAATTACAGAGGAAAAAGGCGGATTTAAAGATGAAATTCTGAGAGGAGAGGCTTCTGTAGGAGGTGAGGTTAAGGGGGTGGGGTGTCTCCAGCTCTACACCTGGCACAAAACCAGCAAAAAGGCATGATAATATTTCCTAAAGACGCTACATGCCTTTGGAATTACAGCCAGCTATCAGTAGCCACAAGCTGCGGCGCGAGACGGCATGACAGGTGTACGTTTCAGCAACTTAAACAGGCGGATTAAACCACTAGTGGCTCCTCTTCATATGCATTCCTTATGGGAGTTAAGGCCATTTGAAATGCAGGGCCAAAGGCAAGATTACCGGCTCACGGGCCCATGGAGAGAGGTGTGCTGCAACTAAAAGCCTGGATTTGAATAATTGTGACAGGGCTTAGTGCCCAGAATCAGCACAGAACAGAACCAATGGATTATTGCACACACACACACACACACACACACACACACACACACACACACACAAATTTTAGGAAGCTTTTACTTGTCCGACTCAATAACTCTCAGCATCACAGTTCCTATTTATGCGTGTGTGTGTGTGTGTCTGTGTGTGTGTGTATGTGTGTGTGTGAACGAAATGAATCACATTCGTACAAGCCTCAACTTGTGTTTTCATGTGTGCATTTCTATGTGAGCACAGATGTGTGTATAAACACGAGTGTAATCGCAAATGGATATATTTGAGCTCATTTGCTTCTGCGACAGTGCATGCATACGTGTGCACAAGAGTGTGCACATCGGTGTGTGCCAGCACTTAAACACAGCAGAGTCACTGTTCCATCTTTGCACATTCTGTCTCCAGTTCTTGGTTTGGAAAAGCTGGAGGTGCCAGACAGAGCCGACAGATGAACGCAGGGAGGGAACGAGAAGCTGAGGAGCTGCTAGGAATCAGAACAAGGGAAGGAGCAGGAAGTAGAAAGAAAGGAATGACGAGCAACAGTCCTGTGTGAGGTTTGGTGGACAGGAACAGTGAGGTTCTGTTTTTAGAGGAAGGACAGAGAACAAAGTGGTGAACGACACAAAGACGACAAGCAGACGCATGCACGCACACGCACACACACACACACACACACACACACACACACACACACACACACACACACACACACACACACACACACACACACACACACACACACACACAGCGAGAAATCAGCAATTTTGAGCTTTTGACTACGTTGTGTTCTTTCCTCATCAAAAATACCCCAAAGTGGTTCTTTGCTTCACACATGCATCCTGTTTTCTCAGCTGCAGGTTTGCTGCTAATCTGTCAAGCTGCTGCAAGCGTATGGATGGACCCGGTTTGTACCACCATGTCCCTCTCCTCAGCATGAGGAAGTGCCTAGCCTGCATGCTCCTCCCCTGCATTGTAAACGCTAACACCCACTCTCTCTGAGTTGTGAGCAGCGAGCGGTGGATTTAAAGGTGTGGATTATTCTTTTAATCAATACATTTTCAGTGGCCTCTAGTAGGAATGAATGCCTTGCCGCCAGTACTCAGGGCACAATAAAGCCCACAAATCCTGCTCAACAAGACCAAGTCTGCAATATCACAGCTGAGCTTCAGACAACAGGAGTCTTATTTCCTGATATTTGGACATCTTGTCCCGGATTGGACAACAACAATAAGACTCTACCACTCACTTGCAACATGGATGTTTTATCTCCACAAATAACACAAGCCAGGAGGAGCTTCTGCCCTGAGGTGAAGTTGCTAATGCTAACGGTTAGCTTAAACTAGCTGAGACGTTCGATGCTGAGAACCAGACATCAGGACAAACAACAGCCTTCCCCGTCGTGAGTCAAGATGGGTGAGTCCATGAATGTTCAGTGACAGTGCGACGTAGCTCTGTCAGGATTTTCTAATCCTAGTGAAGGAGAGTGTTTTTATGTTCAGCCTGCAGAAAATATCCCAAAAAATCAGAGAAAACATTAAAAAAAAGGTTTTTCCATCAACCACCCATTGAATTCTGTCAGTGCACCCCAGGGCAGTTGTGGCTACATTGTTGCTTATCCCCACCAGCGTGTGAATGGGTGAATGACTGATTGTGTTGTAAGTGCCTTGGGGGGTTCCAGGACTCTAGAGGGCACTATAACAAATACAGACCATTTTAAACTACAATGCTTAAATTACAGCCATTTAAATCATATAATAATTAAATTTGTACAATTTTGAATAAATATTTTTAGTTCATATATTTTTTAATCATTCCTAAACTGATTAGAAAATGACTTTCCAGACTAGTGCAACCTAAAAGGGAGAGTGATTTCATTTGTTTATTTATGTATTTATTGCTAAGTCAACTAAAAAACAGAAAACTTGTTATGGTGCATGCAAACAGCTAAAAGCTAACAACTATTTATGTTCACACACTGACAATAGGAAACAGATAAAAATAGACTTCATTAAGTTAACAAAGGTCCAGATGTTTAAATAAACAACTATTTCTGATCTTCTGTAATAAAGGATAGTAAAAAACAAAGAAAATGTAAAAAGATTTTTTCCTGCTGTAGTTTCAGGAGGAATTAAACACATCATATCTGTCATTGTGACATGTCTTTCACTCATCTCTCCTCTTCTTGTTTCTTTTTTCCCAAAATGAGACCCTGAGGACTTTTACCTATAATTTTCCATTTTTAAAACTAAGTTAGTCTTACTCTCAGTAAAATATCCACCACCACCACCACCCAAGCTGAGAACAACGTCCACTTCTATTAATGACCTACACCTCGCAGTCAGCAGACTCATACAACCCAGGAAAATGTAAGTTGTGAGGCTTGGATTGAATATATTATTAACAAAATGTGCTTTATTTGGAAGGAGCTCCTATTGTCAGGTTCGTTGGCAGATCTGAAGCATGACTGAGAGGATCTGTTGCCCAGACGCGGAGTGATGGAAATAACCAGCGTGGTTATCTCCTGAAGGTTTGGATTGAAGGTTAGAGGGCTGGTAAGCCTGGAGACTCGATACAAAGTCTGGTGAGAACGATGACTGAGTAATGAATGAAACGCCGGCACTTCCTTAAGTAGTGTCGGTGTGATGACGTCAGCCGCCACGTTGGTGGCAGGAATGATGGGACAGAAGTCAGCGGGATGAGTTCGTGACACCTATCGTGATTTATTTGACCAAGTTATTAGTTACAAAGTTTGAAACAATTCATACCCCTAGGCATGAAGATGTCATGGTTTGGGGAATGAGTCTAACCCAAGATAAGCAGAATCACAGCAGAACACCGAATGAGGGAAAAATAATATATTTATTTTAAAGGGGGGGAAACTGAAGGTGCACTGGGAAGTCCAGTGGGATTGGGAACGGGAGCGCAGCATCTGGAGAGGGGAGAGCAAACACAGGTGAGTCCTGGGAGGTAAATCTTAACTAGGAAGGTGCAGAGAAAAGACTTACTGGGAGTTGGGGGAAACACTGGTGTGACGGGGGCAGGTTGAGAGCCGGGGTGTATCCAAGTGGAGGGGTCAAGGAGAGGGAGCGTGAGGCGAGCGGGTTGGTCAGGGTGAACAGAGAACGTGTCTGAGCGGAGTCCGGGAATCCTATGGAGCATGAGTGTAGAATGCTGGGGCGCAGCAGTATCCTGAGGCGTCTGGGACAAAACCTGAAGGCAGGTAATCACAAAAATCCACAATCACGAGAGTACAAAAACACTAGAGCCTCAAAAGCCTAGAAGACACGACGAGGGCTGGAAACTACCAAGTTGTAGCAATCATCCGGCGTCGAGCTGTGTTCTCCATCCACCTTACGTAGGAGGCCTGCTAATTGCTGACCAGGTGCAGCTGGAAAACTCCCTCTCCTGCAACACCCTCAAAGATAGGTTGTTGAGAGGAGTACTCGCCCCGGCTCATGACAGAAGAAAGCTGAATAAAGAAGTCAAAAGCCACCGATGCACTGTTCACATCCCCCACCTCCACCCCCAAAAGGCTCAGGCAGCAAGCAGATGCAGAGAGGGATCAAACCACAGCTAAAAATAGATTTTATAAATTTGGAAAATGCATCAGTGCAAAATGTATGTGTCTGTCCAAATTATTGTCATCATCAACATATATACTGGAAAATGAAGATCCATAGGCTCGAATTATAGGTTTTTTTTGTTTCTAAATGGGAGGTTCCCACTACTGCCATTTCGACCGTGTCACGGGTCTCGTCACACGCAGACAATCCAAACAATGGGAAAAGAGGTGGAGCTGAGGATGGGGCTGTTAAGGTGAGAACAAATGAACCAATAGCTACTAGCTAACTAGTACCTAGTAAGCTAGGTCACGGCCAACTGGTTTCCGTGAGGGGCTGTAGTCAGATATAATATGGACTGGGACAGTTAAATTACAAGAAAAGCCTCAGACCGCTGCAATCATAGTCAGGCACCATGGCCTTTTACATCCGCTCATGCTCCATGGTCAGAGATCTGCGGGACATTATCTACATGCTAACCTGAAGCTAAGTTTTCCTGGGCATTTTTAGCAGGAAGAATTTGGTAGTAAAGGCACCTCCAGCTTGCTTAGTCATGAAATCATACCTAGGCAAGCTGACCAAGGACATTGGCCATCGTTGGTCCATTGCAGTCAAAGATCAGCGAGTCCGCCATTGTCGACAGTCCCGACCCTGGGAGCATCGACACAGCTCCCGGATTTGTGTCGCGCTCCCAGCCGTAGACGGGAGTGTCGACTCCGCTGGTGGCGCTGTGCCGACACGGGGTCAGGAGCCATGTCGTGGTACACTAGAACCGTCGACAATGGCGGACTTGCGGATATTTGGCTGCGGTGGAACAGCGAAGCCCGATAGCCTCCGCTATCCTCTGTCAGATATGTAGCTCTAGTTTTGTTTCCCAGCAGCCACACCAACACGTTATATGTCAACCCATCTTACACCAAGCAGCTTTTTGGTAAACACATTGAATTTCCCCCATTCAAAGAAAAATGCACTTGAGCGACTCAAAAGTGAAGCAGCGTCAACTTAAAGAGTTGCAGTGTTTCTGTGGTCTACAGCCTTGCATCAGAGCCAGTGTGTGTATCCCGGTTGACCCGGAAAGCGGGAACAGCCAGCTGCCTGCCCTAACAACTGTTCCCGGGCAGGAAACAGGAGAAGCTGGACACCCGCTCCAGGTTCTTGCCCCACTGACATGTTTGACCAAGCAGTTAATTACACAGCATTTCCCCCATTCAACTAGCAAAATAAGGCACAGAAATATAAATTTACCTCTTGATAAAAAGAAGCAGAAACAAGTTGGATGATCTGTTAGTGCAGTCGATAACCACAGCTTGCCCTCTGTGTCCAAATAGTTCCACCGACGACATTCCACGCAAACACACACTTAGGCGCTTGGGAGTGAGCACATTCAACAGCATTTGGCAGGGGGATTTCTCAGCCTCCTCCCGAGTGCCGGTGCCCACTTCCAATTTTAAACTGCACTTAGACACCGAGGGCTGTGGGTGCAAGTGGAGTGGTGCGGTGGCATCCGCTGGCATAGGCCAGACAATGCCTGCACTGCCCGCTCACCACAGCCATGGAATACACCTCATCAACACACAACACTTAAGGGAGCAGGCGGAGGGAGACTAGGGGTCTTAGAACACCTCTGTTGTTGCTTGGCTTCCTGGGGCTGGAGACTAGGAGGGAGATCTGGCCGTCTGGTTGGGGTCTGGGGTGGCGGGTTGCTGTGCTCGGCGTTGGGCGGGGCAGCCTGCTCATCAGCACCCCAGCAGAAAGGGTCAAACTCTGGTAACCGGTGATGGTTGTACCCAGTGTTCAGCAGTACCGGGACCAGAGTAAATAGGGTATGTATGGGGAGCATGAGTGGGTGTCCTGCGTGCATTTTTGTAAGTCTTTGGTTGTATGTGTATGTGTGAGCATGAGGGAGGGAGTGTGTGACTGTGTTTGTGTATGACTGTATATGTCAGGTGGGGCCTTTGACTCCTCCCCTCTCCTGGGACCTCCTTTGATGATATAGATCTTCGTCTCCCCTCCCCCTGCCACACCTGGTGTGGGGTGTGGTGCCTTGGCCTGCCTGGGTGTTCGTGGCTCCTGGGTCAGGGGGTTTAAGATCTTTGGCGCCTGCCCAGTCAATCCCGGTGGCTGCCTGGTGGGGTCTGGGTCCCTGGGCTCTGCTGGGTCCCCGGCGGGGGTGGTCGTCCCTGGGTCCCGGGTCGCTGGGTCCCGGGCTCGGCCGGCTAGGGGGTGGGAGGTGGCGGGCGGGCCTATGGGCTTGCCGCTGATATCTCCCGGGACTCTGCCGGCTGCTGGTTGTGGCCCCCCGGGGCGATCCTCTGCGCCTCTTGAGGGGGGCGGGGGGCCTTTCTGGTTGCAGACCCCTTGGGGTTCCTGTGTTCTGGGGCAGCGCCTGGATCTCTGGGACTTGGAGCTCCCCCCGTCTCCTACGCATCTTTGGGGACAGATCTGTGGTCCCTCACACTCTCTATTGGACGCTCCTATAGAGAAACCTTACATAAACAAGCGCGTGTACACACACAGGTGCTCACATGGTGCTCTCAAAAGTAGGGGCTTGGGCACATTCAACACTTGTCTCAAGGCTGTTGTTGCCACTAAATGCACTATGACTTATGATCGTGTGATTGTTCAGTTAAACAATGTTGATTTTATATTTCATCATCACGTTGACGCAGTGATAGCTTGCTCCTGATGCATTGTTGTGTGTCCCATTTTTTTCTGCTCTTCTCTTTCTGCAGGTCTAGAAGCAGACTCTTGTTCATTATTGTTTATTTTTGTGGACCCCCCCCTCTTCCCAAAGCATTCAAAAACAATAACAATAAAATTTCAAGTATCAGGCGTGACATTTAAAGTAGACGCTTTGATGCTCCACCTGAGAGTAAATCTGTAAGGCTTGTTACCAGCATTCAGACATCAATTCTGCTTGCTTGACAGCCAGACAGGACACGGTAAAAAAAAAAAAAAAGGAATGTTGTTTGTGCAGTGTGTACAGGTGTCAGATGACACAGACCCCATCTTGAACATCCGATGACATGTACAGTGTACTCTGTGTAGATTTTTGTACTGAATTAATTGTAAATTGGAGTGTCTGATCATTTTAAATTTTTTTAAACAAGTTTGGGACCAGACTTTCTTGTCAAAGCTGACTGATAGATCCACCTCCCATTTTTCAATAGGGTTTGCTATCCTATCGTCTATTTTGGACAGCGTCTTTTATATTTTAGACAGTAGTTTGGGGGGGTTGAGATTATAGAAGTCTAATACCTTTGGTGGTGTTTGTAATTCTATTTTATTGAGCTTAAATTTTTGTTTGACTACAGATTTAATTTGGTGATATTCTAAAAAGCTATTCTTATCTATTCCAAATTGGGAGACTATTTTATTAAATGGGATGAAGTCCAATCCTTCATATATGTGTTCCAGGTATAGAATTCCTTTATTTTTCCAGTCCGGAAGGTTCATCATTTTATTATTTTGTAAAATATTAGGATTATTCCAGATAGGTGTGCGTCTGCGTGGTATTAGTGAAGACTCTGTCATTTTTAGATACTCCCACCATGCTGTCAAGAGAGGTGCTGATACTAATACTTTTGAAGCCCTCATGTTTTCTTATGCTTGAGATAATAAATGGTAAGTCTGAAAGCTCTATTGTATTGCAAAATGTCTGTTCTATGTCTAACCCGGACTCATCTAGTGGGTTATCTTGAAACCATCTTTTGCCAGGGCTTTACAAATTATTTTGAGATCAACATTAATAAGCGAAATTGGGCGATACCTGGTAGGAAATGCAGGGTCTTTGCCTGGTTTGAACAAGAGACTAATATTGGCTGAGTTCATGTTTGGCTGTAATCTGCCACTCTCTTCGATTTCCCTCACCATTCTGAAAAATAATGGAGCCAGAATGATCCAGAATTCTTTGTAGAACTCTGCTGGAAACCCGTCTGGACCTGGAGCTTTCCTATTAGTCATGGATTTAAGGGCTTCCTGGAGCTCAGTTGATGTTAATGGTGAGTCCAGGACTGTAACTTGGCTGTCTGATAATAGAGGAAGTGTTAGCCTGTCAAGGAAATTATTGATCTCGTTATCTGATGGGTTTATCTGTGGTGAGTACAAAGTTAGGGTAAAGTCTCTGAAAGTGTTGTTTATGCTTTCAGGGTCATAAACTATATTCCCGGTTGAGTCTATAACAGCAGATATGGTAGTTGTCTCTTTATTTATTTTTAATTGGCTAGCTAAAAATTTACCTGATTTATTACTATGTTCAAAGTTTTCTATTTGTAGTCTTTGTGCTAAAAATTGTCTTTTTGTCAATAATTCCATGATGTTCTAATTTAGCTTTACGTAATTAGCTCAGTAACTCTTCTTCTGTGGATGTCTTTAAAGACATAATGATTTCCTCTAACTCCTGAATACGTTTGGTTTCTGTTTTTTTTTCCTATGTGATAAGAAATAGACTATTTCACCTCTCATCGCTGCCTTTCCTGCCTCCCAGAGAACAGATGCTGATGTTCCAGGCAGTTCATTATGTTCTAAATATAAAGCCCACTCCTTTTTGAAAAATTCTATAAAATTATCTTTAATGTGTTAAACCTCCAGTTTTTGCTTGGGGGGATTGTCTTATTGTTTACCAGAGTTAAAGAAACCGGAGCATGGTCGCTGACAGCTATGGGGTGTATCTCAGTGTCTGAAATGCCAGCCAACAATGAGCTGCTGACTACAAAATAATCCAAACGTGAATGAGAGTGATGGGTGTGTGAAAAAAAGTATATTCTCTACGGTTAGGATGAAGAGATCGCCATGCATCACAAAGCCCATAATCACTCATGTACTGTTTAACTATATTAGTGGATTGCCAGTTGCACTGAGTCCCAGCTGTACTGAGCCTGTCTGTTAAGGAGTTCATCCAAAAATTAAAATCGCCTCCAAGTATAAGTGGACAGTCCAAGTGTTCAGAGAGCACAGAGAAAAAATTATGAAATAATGAAGGGTCATCAATATTTGGACAGTATATGCTGACAATACATAAGCTTTCGTTCTGTACAGATATTTTTAACATTATAAATCTACCTTCTGGATCAGAAAATGTGTCCAATACTGTGAAATTGATGTTTTTGTGCATTAAAATAGCTGCACCTCTTTGCCTAGAGTTATAGCAGGCAGGGAACATGCTGGGAAACTCAGGTGTTTTAATTTCATCTGCGGATGTGGCAGATCTATGAGTCTCTTGTAATAATATTACGTCTGCTTGCACTCTCTTTAGCTGATCAAAAATCTTTAATCATTTTTCTATGGAGCCAGCTCCATGTACGTTCCATGAGACAAACCTTAGTGCACCCATAGATGTGTGTGTGTGAGTAGCTAAAATATGACGCCTTCATGTGAATCAGATGGAATAAGTAACTAAATGTACAATATAGAATGTTAATAAATAACAGAAAAGTAAATAATAATAATAATAATAATAATAATAATAATAAAGATCCAGCAGTGTTTGTGGTTGTATTATTTGACGGATAATTTATGATATTGTGCTGTGGATTTAATGTGTGTGTGTGTGTGTGTGTGTGTGTGTGTGTGTGTGTGTGTGTGTGTGTGTGTGTGTGTGTGTGTGTGTGTGTGTGTGCTGAGTCTGACGCAGTGTTGGAAAGTTGTGTGGTTGTGCCATACAGGTGTAAAGGTACAGAAGCAGGTAAAGAGAGGAAAGGAAAGAATTATACAGGTTAAAGAAGAAGAAAGAACTAAAAAGAAAAGGTGATAGGGGTGTGAGGTGGTGATGAACAGGTGATATCATCTAGAATACGGATTTAGCAGCTGTTTAATCCTGACGTGCTCAAACTCAGTGAATCCTGATAAGAATAGTAAATGTCTGACCTGATGTTGGGCTAATACAGCCAGTCTGTCACTCCTCGCTCCTTGTAAAGTTTATTGTCCACATGAAGCTTATCCACTGAGATGACAGCTCTCTTCCCATCCTGGACAAACTTTTTGCGCAGCGGAAAGAGGACTCAGCGCCGATCCAGGATTTCCTTAGGGAACTGGTCATTTAGGCTGAAGTTTTTTCCTTTGAGCTCTCTTCCGTGACTTTTAACAAGATCCTTCTGCTTAAAATGTTCAAATTTAGCCACGATGGGACGAGGTCTTCTGCTGTCCACTCTTTTAGCTCCAAGGCGGTGTACCCAGTGAAAGGTGATGTTTTTTACAGTTTCTTCGGGTATCTTCGTTTGGGTCTGGAGAAAGATTTTTATTGTTTCCTCGCAGATCTCGGCCCGTTCCGTCTGCTCCGGCAGGCCTGCGAACACCAAATCATCCCTCATGCTACAGGCCTGAAGGTCCAAAACCGTCTCCTTCAGAATCTTGTTGTCCTGGGTTATCCGCGTCATTCCCTCTTCCAGGGAAGAAACGGACTCCCGTAGAGACACGTTCTCAGCAGCGAGCTGCTCACCCAGCTCTTGGCTGAGCTCCAAAGATGTTCAGATGTCCTGAAACTCCTGGTGTAGAACCTCAAGCAGATCAATTCACCCCTCAAATACCAGAAGCCGTTTATCTATAGAATCTAATAATTCTAATGTGTCCTTACGGGGAGATGAGGCCTCAGGTGAGTCCTAAGGATGGCTCGTCTTGGTCCCAGGTGTTTTGGTCTCAGCTGCTTATTTCTTTGGACCCATAACGAAAAACTCAAAAACTCCGTCAATATATTTTTGTAAACTTTCTAGATTTTCTTCACTTACCTCCAGGTTGAGTGAGTTATACTTACCAAAATATTTTTTGAGTTGTCAGTAGATAAATTGGGCAAAAATGCATCTTAACTGTGGATGTTTGCTAACGAGCTGCCATCAGCTTCAAACGCTGCCGTGTATCCGGTGATCAGCCATCAGCGCATGCTCCAAGGATGGACTTATTGTTAACAGAGCGGGAATTTAATAGAGCCATGCTGAGTGAGGTGGAGGAATCAGAAACTACAGAAACAGCTGGAGTTAGTGGACATAAATTAGCATGGTTAGATCCACGGTGTTTATAAAAACCACTTATGTAGTGAACACGAGGAGAAACCACTGAGGAATGAGGATAAACCGACCTTTAAAAACTTGAAGGGAGAAACCGCGCCGCAACGCGGCCTGGCGGGAATGCGAAAGTGGCACTCAAGTTGCCAAACAAAGGAAAAGAAGCTAGAAGATGACGCCGATGTTTACTAGATAAACCACACTTTAAGGGAAGTCTTTTTCTCACCTGGATTCCTGCTCGTTTACCTCTTTTCCTCTGACGTTTTCCCGGGACTGGATAAACATCGCTGGAGGCGCCCTGGTTAGAATCGTTGTTTGGCTCCGGGCCAGTGCACCACTCAGATAAATAGACAGGGAGGTACGTCTTGATGCATCTTCGGCGATCATGAACGAACGGAAGGACAAAAGAGTCTGGCGATCACAGGAGATGGTAGCAGAGACAATACTGTAGAGGATCACAGATAGAAGCAAGGTGGAAAAGAGGTGGTTAGTGGAGAAAAGTTTGAAAAAGTGGCCGGTGACTGCGGCTAAGCCAAGCACAGGTGCCATCTTGTTACCGACCGAGGGAAAGCTGTGGAATTGAAGTTTGCTGGGCTGGCTCGCCACAGAGCTTTCCTGAAAGCAGTAGGTGCAATCGACGGCTGTCACATTCGGATCAAGGCTCTGAGCTGTCCTGGTGGTCAGTGCTACAGAAACAGGAAACTTTCCATCCACCATCCTGCAGGCAGTTTGTGACCATCAGGGCCGCTTTATTGACACCTATGTGGGCTGGCCCGGGTCGGTCCACGATTCCAGGGTGCTCCGGCACAGCCCACTGCACAGGCAGTCAGCCTATCCTCCTCCAGGACACTTCATCCTCGCAGATGGAGGGTACCCATGCCTCCAACATCCACTCCCCCTCATCACCCCCTACAAACGGGTGGTTCAATGTGTGGGAGCCCAGCACTTCAACAGCCATCATTACAGGGCAAGCTGCATCATAGAGAGTGCTTTTGGAATGATGAAGACCAGGTTCAGGGCCATCTTCCTGAAAGCGCTGGAGGTGCACCACACCTTTGTACCTCATGTAAGTTAACACAAAGTGGAAATAATCTTTGGGTGTGATCTTTGTGTTGGAATAAAATATAAATTAAATTTTTATCTCTATTACAGGTCATCACAGCATGCACCATTCTGCACATCTTCCTCAGTGCTGGTGACATTGTGGTGAACCTGAGGATGATGCTGCAGAAGATGAGGGGGAGGCTGGTTTGGAGGTAGTCAGTGGTGCCCTCTGGCGGGACCAACTTTCTGCTGAGGTGTCTGCTCTGGAGGAAGTACCACCAGACCATGATTACTGTTAACAGGCAAGTAATTTACGTAGGAATCTCTAGTTTAAAAATAATTTAGTCCTGTTATCTGCTAGTTACAAGTATTATACTCATGATCTCCTTTTTTGCATATATCTGAATGTAAATTTTTTTTCAAAGTGGAAGAGCTAAAGTTAACATCAGATTGTGCCCAACAAAAGGGCTCTAAAATAATTCATATGTAAATGTTTTGCATATTTATTGCAAAATCTCATTTTTCTGCTGCTTTAGTGCTGCAACAACGATGTATAAATAAGAACAGTGAAGAACCGTATCTTTGAAACAGTTTTGTTAGTGACAGATTTTTGTGAGTTTAGAAAAGAAGCAGATGAGACGGCATGTCCAACAATTTTGTTTTTTGTCTGATAATATTAGAACATGTCAGTGATGTCTGAGGTGTTTTAACAAACACTGTATAATTAACACTCCTGGACAGGGTAGGAATTACACAGAGGCTTTTGTGGGGTTCTGTTTTGCCTTGGCCCCCAAAATGCCTTGAAACGGCCCTGGGTGTGTGACTGAGTTTTGAAGGGGATCTGAATTGAATCAGATGTATAAATATTACATGTGTATAACTTATTGTTTTATACAGGTAAAAATGTGTAGTGGAGATAAATCTACCTACATTTTGCTTTTCAACACTTTGCTTTGTTTTCTTGTTTTGATTGAACTATTTTCCTGTCCTGTCTGTCTCTCTTCTTCCTGCATCTCCTCTAAACTCTCAAGAAAATCTGCTGCCTGGATTCTTACTTTTCCACCTCATCAGTTACTTTTGAGTAGATCAAAGGGATCTCCTGACCGCAAAGCGGAGTGCGCGTTTCGATGCTGCGTCAGTGAGGTGAAATCACTGCAGCACACGATGAGCGGAGCGCGTCAGGAACGATTAAAAGACAGAGTACCAGAGGATATATTTTGTTACGCCACCTTGAGAATGTATCGTGCACCGGACGCAGCTGACGCACAAACGATCAGCGCTCTGCGTCCTCTCCGCTCAACAGAATCCTGCTACGCTGAGAGTCCATAAATATTGGAATATAGGCGGTAACTGGATCTTTCCCTGAAAGATATCTAGCCCCTCATAACTCGATCCCTGCTCCTGAATGAAAAACCGGACATTTTTATCAATTTATATGTCTGTATATACATACATGTATGTTTCATGCTATCATATTAGCATGCTAACACTGTAATGATGTGAAATCCCAGCAGGCCTGAGCTCTACAATACAATAGCTTCTCTCACAGAACAAATTCCAACTGTGATTCAGGTAAAAATGTATATTTCTCTCAGCAGCACTTGACAGAAACATGGTGTTTGTGGTTATTTTGCATCTTTTTCTCACCATGTATCAAAAAGTCTAAAGTGCTGTTATTGATGCAGAGCAGCAACGACACGTATAATTTGCCTCCTCTGAAGAAGCAGGCTAACTCCATTCAAAGCTCTTACCTCCTGCTTCAAGGACCAGGATGTACATCCACACA
>SSNQ01000512.1:695505-711821 GCA_006942095.1 Nothobranchius kuhntae | reverse complement strand
AGAATGTATCGTGCACCGGACGCAGCTGACGCACAAACGATCAGCGCTCTGCGTCCTCTCCGCTCAACAGAATCCTGCTACGCTGAGAGTCCATAAATATTGGAATATAGGCGGTAACTGGATCTTTCCCTGAAAGATATCTAGCCCCTCATAACTCGATCCCTGCTCCTGAATGAAAAACCGGACATTTTTATCAATTTATATGTCTGTATATACATACATGTATGTTTCATGCTATCATATTAGCATGCTAACACTGTAATGATGTGAAATCCCAGCAGGCCTGAGCTCTACAATACAATAGCTTCTCTCACAGAACAAATTCCAACTGTGATTCAGGTAAAAATGTATATTTCTCTCAGCAGCACTTGACAGAAACATGGTGTTTGTGGTTATTTTGCATCTTTTTCTCACCATGTATCAAAAAGTCTAAAGTGCTGTTATTGATGCAGAGCAGCAACGACACGTATAATTTGCCTCCTCTGAAGAAGCAGGCTAACTCCATTCAAAGCTCTTACCTCCTGCTTCAAGGACCAGGATGTACATCCACACAACTGTACTGCAGAAGCTCTCAGAGACACACTGAGGCAGGTTTCATTACACTCAAAGAAAAGTCCTTTCCTTCTCTGAAATATCACTTGGCGTTTATTGTTGCATTTTACTGTGAGTATTAAAAAAAGTAAACACACATTATCTTCTTCAACACTTAAGTAAAAGACAAGGAAAACAAAAGATGGCTAAAACATTTTTAATGACTGAAATATTTCATCTTTGGTAACACTGTAGAGAGGTAATTACTGTATGTATTTGGGTGCTTTTAAAGCTTAATATACTACTCTACACTTTGTCCAATGTGATGTGAATTTCCATATGAATATGGAAATCCAGTCTGATTGATCTTTAATGTTTAACCAGAAGATTTAGAATTCTTTGTTTATTCTGGGATTGTAGAACACTTCGTATTGATTCAAGAAGAGAGTCAGGGTTATAAAAAGTAAGAATTTATTTTCCAAACAATTAAAAACATGACAAGTTAACAAATATTACTGTGATGGATGGAATCTAGGTAGATGGATTATGATGTATGGTGACAATATGTGAATGTGAGGTTATCAGAACTTTTGTATCTAGAAGAACTGAGTTCTGGGTGTCAAAAGGAAAGAATTTGGTTTGCGTTAACTAGGAAGTTGATTCTGATCAAAAAGATATCAGACGCAATCGTTGTGTACCTCAACCTTTCTTTGGAGACCCTCTTCGCGGATCCGAAGGTCAGGGAGGTCGGTTGATCTCTGGGCACCGAGGTTTGTAGAATAACCGCAGCACCGATTCTCCAGTCCAAAGACGTTTCCTGGTCACAAAAGATGGATGAAACCGTTCGCGTCTAGAAGGACTCTTAGGGAATCGGAACAGTGTCAGCTTTGTTCTGCATGAACCGTTTGCTGTGTCAGCAGTAGGCAGCTTTTATCAGAGTTTTGACAGCTTGTCAAAAATGCTCTGGGTTAGAGGTTTCGCTCCGGACGGCCATTCCGTAGCTTTCTCTAGAACTGACTCACCGTCTCGTGAGCTCTGTTTTAATATTCTCATATTATGAATTCTTGTCCAATCGGAATGTGCCATGTTAAGGGATATTACCAAGAACCTCAGAACATCATGCCTGCTTTGAGATACCTGATGCTCTGATTAGGGGTAAAGAAATATCTATGCATCATGAGTTTAACTTAACTTTAATTCTCTAATGGACCTTGTGTCTGAGTGTAGGTGATGATTGCTTTGTCATATCAAACATTACTGATTATCATATATAAACGCTAGGCTAGTTTAAATCCTACCTGTTTGATAGATATCCTTTTGTAAATGTACGTGACAATTCTTCTTCATACTCCAGGGTTACTTGTGGAGTACCACAGGGTTCAGTGCTTGGGCCAATTCTTTGTACTATATACATGCTCCCAATTGGTAAAATCATTGGACAACATGGGATAAACTTCCACTGTTATGCTGACGATACTCAGTTATATCTATCCATTAACCCTGATGAACCTAATCGGTTAGTTAGATTACAGGCTTGTCTTGAAGACATAAAAAATTGGATGACTCAAAACTTTCTGCTTTTAAATCAAGACAAGACTGAAGTTCTCATCTTTGGACCTGAAATTCAGAAAAGGAAATTGCTTAGTCAATCACCTGACTTGTATGGCATTAAATTAGTCTCAGAAAAAAGAAAAGGTGGGGGGGGGGATTATGTCACTTCTCTAAATAAAGTAAAATTTTCTAGTGCAGAGTGGAGCCAACCCATAGAAGCAATGATTTGATCTCATTTCAGAGAAAAATAGAACAGGTTAGATGCACCTAATAAATAAAATTACTAACAAACTCAGGAATCTGTTTCTTTGCGTCATTGTTCTGGTGCTGAGAATATCTCTAATGCGGATCAAAGGAGATCCACAGATGAATGCACCTCTTATTTATTATTTGGAGACTACATTTACTGCAGCTGGCAGAGGCAGAGATTTTTTCTATTCATACAAGGAATTTACAGAATCATTTTAAATTTTAATAGGGGAAGACTGCAGGAGGGAGCGGTAAAATACAGGGGGTCCCCAGCAAAAACAAGAAACTTTACGAGTCTGATGAAACCCGCTGGTTTTCCATCAGGCAGTCACGGGGCAGCTCCAATGACCCAGTGGCTGTGCTGGGTCAATGTTATCGAGCTCAGTCCGGCTCGGCAGAGGGTGAATGAGGCAAGGTGACGTCGTGCTCTGCTCAAGAAGAGGTGTTATTTTCCCGTTTCAGAAGAAGCGTCCAACGTGTTTTTACGCTTTCTCCGAGACTGTCACGTCGCCAAGTTGTTAGCGCTGCACGCTAACACGTCAATAGTGCAATGTAGCCTGCAGTTTTAAGGGTTCAGATGAAAACACCCGACCTTTCAGGCTGCTCACACATCGATCTTAAGTTGTCGCTGTTGCGCTCACATCGTAATACAGCATTAGATGCGGTTAAAGTAGTGTTGTTGTGTCCCATTTTTTTTGCCCTTTTGCTTTTTTTTGTCTTTTTCTGCAGGTCTAGAAGCAGACTCTTGTTCATTATTGTTTATTTTTGTGGACACCCCCCCCCCCCCTCTCTCTCTCCCCACCTTTTCTTTTCCTTTCTCTTTCACCTCTGTCTCCGTGTCTGGTCGGAATTACAAAGCATTCAAAAGCAATAACAATAAAGTTTTAAGTATCAGGCGTGACATTAAAAGCAGACGCTTTAATGCTCCACCTGAGAGTAAATCTGTAAGGCTTGTTACCAGCATTCAGACATCAATTCTGCTTGCTTCACAGCCAGACAGGACACGGTTAAAAAAAAAAGATGCAGTTAAAGTCAGACTTGAAAAAATAAATACATTTTACATGAATAAGTGATGCTTAGCCTGGTGGGGGGAGGAAAACCTGGCCTAATAAACACTGGAGGTAACCCTGTCAAGATCGTCAACACTCGTTTATCTTAATGCTACTGAAACATGTAAACCTAAAAGCATTATATCCACTGCTACCTTTCTAATTTTAAACTCAGTAACTTATGCTGTAACTTAACCTTGCCCTGCCTGCTCCTCCTTGCTGCCCGGCGGCTGTGATCACAAGCGACAACATAGTAGTTCCCGCTACTTCTTCGGGAAACAGCGCCAACAAAAACAAAAAAACTTGGGCTCTTGTAGGCGTGGCGGTGGGATTTCAGCCGTAGCGGGCTGCCACGGCTACGCCTATGAAAGGGAAACCCTGAAATGTCTCTCAGGTCAGACAAGGAGCTGAGGATGTGCAGAAACCAGGGCTTAATTTGAACCGGATCTTGCCGGAACAAGATCCGGGAACTATCTTATTTTGAAAGGACCGTTCCAGCAACTGTCTGCTAGGATCCAGCAACTCTCGAGACAAACGTGTGCTATACGCTGGATTGAAATTACAGGTGAGCTAGGGAGCTCCTGGAAGCCCTCAGCTTACACCCAGGGGGAGCCCGAAACGATCCTGGTTATAATTATATTACATTATCTATGTGGTCTCTCCGGGGATTACTTTGAGCTGAGAGATGCAGAGCTCTGATCGTTGACACGCTCCAGACAGATGCGTCCTGAGCACGGCCACAGTAACATTATCAAAGTGTCACCACCTCAAAGACAATTGTAACACGCGATCGTTTATGTCGGCTCATATCCTTTTATGATTTCTGTCTTTTGTTTGTGCCTGATGCGTTTCGCTGCTGTGGAGCGGAGCGCATCACCGGTGCGGTCCGCTATATTTGCAGTCGGTAGATATTTTAGAACTGCAGTTCAAAGGTAACTCATAAGATGAATACAAGATTGAGAGGAGATGCAGGAAGATAATAAACAGAGGCAGGACAGAAAAATTGTCAAATAAAAACAAGTTTGTTGTTGTACCTGTTGGTTGCAACAAACTGACACAGAAGGTAATCAGTAGTCAGGAACAGAAAATGAAATAATTATTTTAATGTTTAGAGCAGCAGGAACTCTGAGAGGCTGCAGGCGCACCAGTGAGTTTGCAGCCGCTGCGCAGGGGGAGGGGGAGGGGGGAGAGGGCTGAAGCAGGAACAGTAAAGATGCAAAAACTACCTGCAGCCGCAAACGAAACGTAGCGGGAAAACAGGTAAACAGAACTGTTCTGTGTTTAAACAAAGAACTACAGCACGGAATTAGAGAAATGACACAGCATGAACACACCTAAGATGTTCAAAGAAAAATACGGACAACAAGGAATGAAGGACTTCCGCCGTTTGGAGCGATTACATCAAAAATGCGCACATCTAAGAAACCACCTTCGCTTCTGTTTAAGATGCCGGGACGAAAACATCACACCCACAAGCCTACAGCTGAAAACACCGATCCGGACCAAGACAGCACAAAATATAATAGAAAGAGCACAGAGAGCACTGCTCAAGGAAAGGATAACCAAACAGAAGCAAGTAGAAGACGAACTACCGGCAGACAAAGGAAGAACCACAGTAGTAATGGACAAAGAAAAATATAAACAACAGATGAAACAGATGTTAGAAGACAAAAATACATACAAAATACTTAAAAAAGATCCAACAGACAACATTAAGAAAAACATGAAAAAATTATTGAAGCCTCTACAAGAAAAAGGCAAAATAACAGAAAAAATGTACAAAAACTGGATTCCTACAGCAAACATAACACCAAGAATATATGGAATGCCAAAAATACACAAACAAAACACCTCAATTAGACCAATAGTTGAAAGCATAGGTACACCAACATACAACATGGCAAGAGATATCAGCAAAATCATCAGCTCGTTGTTAGGGAACACAGATCAACATTGCAAAAATAGTATAGAACTGGCAAACGAACTAAAGGAGATTACAATAGAAGACAACGACATACTCGTCTCACATGACGTCACATCCCTGTTCACAAAAACACCAACCCAAAAAACCATAGACTTAGTAGTTAACAGAATCAGGCAGGACAAGACTTTACACAAAAGAACAAACCTCACAGCAGATGACATGGCACAACTGATAGGACTGGTAGTTAACTCCACTTACTTCACATATGATAACACAATATACAAACAACTGGAAGGCTTCGCCATGGGTAACCCATTAACAGCCACCCTGTGCGAGTTTTTCATGGAAGACCTAGAGCAAAAAGCCATAGCCACTGCCCCCCCAAACAGCTAAATAAAACTATGGAAACGCTACGTAGACGACACACTGGAAATCATACTAAAAGGACAAACAGAAACACTAACACAACACTTGAATAACATTGACGACACAGGCAGCATAAAGTTCCCTTATGAGTTAGAAACAAAAGGCAGCATAGCATTTATGGACATGAAAATAACCAGGCAGACCAACGGGACCCTAAACATAAACACATATAGGAAACCAACACACCAGGGGCGGATTTAGGACTGAAGAAGATCCGGGGCTTAACACACACACACACGCGCGCGCACACACACACGCGCACACACACGTGACACGCACTAGTCAACATCATATATATATGTCTTGTACCACATAATTTTTAATCTGAAGCTACATATTAAGCATATTCAGGGCAGAGTATTGTTCCTGTTAGTGTTTAGTGTGAGATGATAGTAAATATTCCCTTTCTATCTCCATCAACTTTACCTGATATTAAGCTAACTTTAGGCAAACCAGCAGCACCACAAATATTTTCAAATAAGACTCACAAACCTGAGTCAACACCAGTCTCATCAAAGCTGGGGTTCTGTCATTGTACTTTTTGTCTAAAAAACGTCCTTATGTCCATCTTCACTCATGCGTTTCAGGCAGAGAGTGTAGAAGAAGCCAGCTGCTGAAGGGCTTCTTCTTCAGTGGTGGAGGCTCAGGCAGGCTGTATACAAACTACTGCCAACAGCGCCCTCTCTGTTGGACTTTGGTACTGCATGTTACTTCCGCGATTTAGATCCGGGTTTTAACGTGAAACATCCGGGGCTTCAGCCCAAGTAGCCGGGCCTAACGCCGCCCCTGCAACACACACAGACCAATATCTATTATGGACATCAGAACACCCCACCATACACAAAATGTCAGAAATCAGAACATTATATCACCGAGCAAACATAATAACAGAAGAAAGAGACCGTAAACAAGAGGACAAACACATACAACATGCTTTAAAGACCTGCGGATACCCGACATGGGCAATAAACAAAGGAAAACAACAAACAACAATAGAAAGAAAAGAACAACCTAAGCAAAGAACCAGAAACCCAGAAAGACAAGAACCAAAACCAGTGATAACCTTACCATACATCAAAGGCATAACAGAAAAAATAAGAGCAACAATGAAAAAACACAACATAAACACACCAACAAAACCATACACAACAGTTAGAAACAGACTAGTACACCCAAAAGACAAAATATCAGCTGGACTTAAATGTGGAGTCATTTACGAAATCCCATGCAAACTCTGCAATAAAACATGCATAGGAGAAACCGGACGCCAACTCAACACAGGACCAATAGAACATAGAAAGGAGTGCGAGAAAGAGGCAAGTCGAAAACACACAAGAGCAGCAAAAGAAGAAGCAGAAAGCACAATAAAGAAGTCAGCCGTAACAGATCACTGCATAAGAGAAAACCATATAATGGACTCTAATGAACTTTGAAAGAAAAGCGTCTGGACTTCTTTGAGTTGCTTGAAGACGTTTCACTTCTCATCCGAGAGGCTTCTTCAGTTCTAAGGTCAAATGGTGGAGAGTCCCAGATTTAAACCCAGTGGGAGTTTCCCCCCGAAGAGGGAACAAAAGACCCCCTGATAATCTTCTACATAAACACATGAGCCAAGGTGTGAGGATGGATGTGGGTCCTATTCAGCCAGAGTTTCGGGTGTTTATTATCTTCCTGCATCTCCTCTCAATCCTAAAGAAAAACTGCTACCTTGGTTCATATATATTCACCTTATGGGTTACCTTTGTACTGCAGTTCTAAGAGATATACCATAAACAGTGGAGTGCGCGCCGGTCGCACCAGTGAGGTGCGTCACCGGAGGACAAAACAGGTGATGGGCTCCGCTCCATGCATCAGGCGCAAGTAAAAGACAGAAAACATAAAACTAAATGAGCCTACATGCACGATCCTGTGTTAAATTTGTTTTTGAGGAGGCGACACCTAATTTGATAATGTTACTGTGGCCGTGCTCAGGATGCAGATGTCTGGAGCGCGTCAACGATCAGAGCTTTGCATGCGCAAGCTGGTTAAGGTTAGGATGTGGGGTGAGGGGAAGGTCAAATTGTAAGAGGGTAAAGGACACAATTCGGTCAAATGTCCGTTTTATGGCGGGTGTAAGATACCGACGCTCTGGCACAGCGCGTCGCCTCCCGACACGCAAGGGCTCATCACCAGCTGTCTTTTCCGAGGACTGCATCTTGTCGGTCATTATCACGTGACAGAGATTAGTCAGTGAAAGGCATAAAAAGTCACTACAGAGCAGTGAAGTCGACTAGTTGATACAACCCCTACATCAAACCCAGAACAAAGATTGATTTCTTTTTGTCCATTTTGTGCCACTTTTATACTAAAATATCAAATATGTTCAAGTCATCATCAACAATCATCATCAACAGATGCAAGTCGATTCAAGTCACAAGTCATTGGCGTTCAAGTCCAAGTCAAGTCATAAGTCTTTATAGCAATTATCAAGTCTGACTCGTGTCCAAGTCATGTGATTCGAGTCTACACCTGCTGGTTTCCATGTTTTCCTCTATGACATCTAGATGACCAAAGAATGCTGCGGTGCATGCAGTTAGCAAAGCTTCCAACAACAAATATTCAAGAGAGTTTGTTTCAGCACTAAAATACAGCACAAGACCCATATGTCAAAATTCAAGCCTTTTTCAAGGCTTAGGTATTATTAAGGTATTATTTCCAACTTCAAAAATTCAGTGTTTATAGGACCTTGTAGGAACCCTGTTTAAGGGACAGTGAGCAGCTCAGGACACATGCACCACAGCCTCAGGTAAGACAGAACCTCCCATCTCCTTAGACAGGGGACCACATACTCAGCATCTGTCCACACACACACACACAAACACACACACACACACACACACACACCCTCTCTGGACACTTCTTTTTCTTGGCTAACAATGAGCTTTTGTTTGAGGCGACCACAATCAGCTTCCAGTAGAAGACTCTGCAACTTTGTACAAATCCACTCAACTCTCACGAGATCTGAGAAGAGTGTGTGGAGCACAGAGGAAGGGACATCACTCTCACACACACACACACACACACACACACACACACACACACACACACACACACACACACACACACACACACACACACACACACCCTCTCTGGACACTTCTTTTTCTTGGCTAACAATGAGCTTTTGTTTGAGGCGACCACAATCAGCTTCCAGTAGAAGACTCTGCAACTTTGTACAAATCCACTCAACTCTCACGAGATCTGAGAAGAGTGTGTGGAGCACAGAGGAAGGGACATCACTCTCTCCACACACACACACACACACACACACACACACACACACACACACACACACACACACACACACACACACACACACACACACACACACACACACACACACACACACAGAGAGAGCCTTCCAGCAGTCTTCCACTGGCATGTGCGAGGCCCAGCAGCTGCTGGCTGCCAGGCGGTTTGGGTCTGGACTATTACCCAGAGGAGAGCCACTGCCAGCGGGCTGCTGCTCTGCTCGTGGTCCAGGCCTGAAAAAAGGCCTTCAGAGGTTTACTCCCTCAGGTGTGAGCATGTTTGTGTTTAAAACGCTGTGTGTGTTGGCAGTGATGTGTTGGCCATCTGGTTATCCGGACCCGCTAGGACCACAAATAGCAGAACAGAACCATTACCATTACCACTGCCACAACTATTTACAGGCCACACACACACACACACACACACACACACACACACACAATCAGACTCAGTCCATATGCTCTGCCTCTCACTATCAAACTGTGAACTATCCCATACTGGCTGAAGACTGGAGTGTCAGGATCTTCTGGTGGGTCCTTGGGGTTGGATGAGGCGTATAGACACATTAGAGAACTCTTAGCCTAAACAAAAGAATTGGTGCACAAAATGAAATGTCTCACGCTTCTCTGACCCACACTGGAAGCAAAAAGTGTAACACCACGAGCATATTGATTTCCAGCAAAATCAAATCTTCATTTTAGGTCATTTTGCTGCTCTGTGACTGTGAAACATCTTCTACTTTGTGTACTTTGGACCCTGGAAACATGCCAGACAGAGAAACACTTGTGGTCTGTCAACAACCCTAATCCAGATGTAGCTGTGTGGTCTCCTGGTCTCTGTGTTTCTGACAATGAAGTAGTTTAAGTTAAACAGCCGAAAAAGTGGAAATTTTCACAGAGACACCCTGAAGCGCGGGGGGGTGGGGGGGGGCGCACTTTTTCCACCTTAGGAGCTGCTTTTAAAAGAAGCAATTTAAAAATGTACATTCAGACTCACACATTAGAATTAAACTTCAGCATCAACAGTGATGTTACTCACTCTCACTTAGGTAGCATCCTGTCTGCACCCACAGAAGTTTTTAAATCCTCTGAAACGATATCAAGATGTGACGTAGAGCTTAAACTATTATTCTCTTAGTAAAAACGCAGAAATGTGACCCACAGTTAGAAACCAGGGGTCACACGAGCGAAATCTACTGTCAAGATCATAAAGATTTCTGTAAAAAAAATCTGCTAAAGGAATCTGTTCCACTTGCTAAAGTTCATTCTCCAAAAAGCTGTGGAAGTCAACGTGTCATTTCCAAATGAACCATTTGTATTTATGTATTCAAATCTCCCGATTGAACTGTGAATGAAATAATAATAAACATGGTTCAGTGCTTCTGCATTGGAACAACCAAATAAAAAAAAGAAAAAGGACAAAACCTGATACACTTTTACATTGACCGTGTTCGAGATGAGCAGCGCCTCGCCTGTAAAACAGACAGGAGCAGATGGACGCAGTAGCGGGAGTGGCTGGACGGCAGCGTTTAAGTCGGACAGATTTCCCTACCTGTAGCTCAATATGGCAAGGCAAATGAGCATTTATTCTGATATCCGGATATCAGGCAGAATTGTCATGAACATGTAAGCCATTTCTGTCCATTAGTTTACTAGTGAGCCATGTTTGTGTCAATTAGTTAACTAGTGACAGCCTAAATGTCAACTAGTTAACCAGTAAGGCCCAAATTCTCTCTAGTTAACTAGTTAAAATTTTTAATATCATATTAGTTAACTAGTGTTGCTCAGCATGTTCACTAGTTAACTAGAGGACAATTCAATGTCAACTAGTTAACTAGTTAAAACCTGTTTATTGTTTACTAGTCAACTAGTGAGGTACAAAAATTGGTACTAGCTGACTACTGAATGCCAAAACCCCATTTGTTAACTTTGCCCAATTTGGCCAGCCGCTTGAGCATTTATTCTGACATCTTGTCAACAGGTCAACTAGTTAACTAGTGAGGGTCAAAATGTGCACACTAGTTAACTAGTGACAGCAAAATACCCACCACTTAACTAGTGAACACATTATGACCCTCATTAGTTAACTAGTTGACACAAAAAAGGCTCACTAGTTACCAGTCAGCTAGTTGAAGGTATTTGTGTCTCACTAGTTAACTAGTAACAGTCAAAATGTGCACACTAGTTAACTAGTGGGAAACAAAAATGCTCACTAGTTAACTAATAAACACATTTTGGCTTCACTAGTTAACTAAGTGACGCATAACAGTCAGCTAGTTGAAGGTTTTTGTGTCTCACTAGTGATGGCCAAAATGTGCCAAATAGTTAACTTGAGAACCCTAAATGGCTCACTAGCTAGCAAATTGAAGGCAGCAGGCTCACTAGTTACTTAGTTGATGCATTCATCATCCAAACTACTGAGGACATAAATGTATACTAGTAAACTAGTTCAAGCCTACATTCATATTAGCTAGCTAGTTGCACAGAGTTTTAATTAGGAGGTGGAGAATTTCTCAAATTGAGGCTTTCTATTGGCTCCCTATGTCCAAATAAAATATGACAACCAATCACAGCTCAGAATTTCACAAAATCCCACCCCAAACATCTGCATGTGGCACACAAGTTAACATGCTGGCCAGAGGAACCTCAGCTAATGAACTAGTGGCTTCAGTGTGACACTTACATGTAAACTTGTGAAAGCGGAACTAGTTAACTAGTGAGGGTACGAATGCCCACTAGTTGACTAGTGAGGTGCAAAATAAGGGGCACTAGTTCACTAGTGGGCCCCAAAATGCCCACAAGTTAACTAGTGAGGTGTGGATATGCTCACTAGTTAACTGGTGGGGTGCAGATTTGCTTACTGGTCAACTAGTGCTCCCCAAAACGCCTACTAGTTAACTAGTGAGGTGCAAAAAAGCATCACTAGTTAACTAGCCAACTAGTTAAGTAGTGAGGTGCGGATTTGCTCACCAGTTAACTAGTGAGGTGTGGATTTGCTCACTAGTTAACTTGTGAGGTGCAGATATGCTCACTAGTTGACTAGTGGGCTCCAAAACGCCTACTAGTTAACTATTGAGGGTGTTGCAGACCTTACTAGTTAACTAGTGGCATGCCTGTTTTGCTCACTAGCTAACTAGTTACACCTAAAAACACATACACGCTGACCATTTTTGTCCACTAGTTAACTAGTTGAACAATTGAAGTTTCACCAGTTTGCATGTGTGGTAGTGCAGCAGCCCACTAGTTAACTAGTGCCTGAAACACTAATTATGCAAATTCTAATGAGAGGGCGGGTAGAAGACTCCTATTGGGTATAAGAATCCCACTCTAAAACGTATGTGCTGTTCATAGCCTCGCAATCACATACTGATGGGTGTCCCTAAAGGTGGACTATGGAACACAGAGACCAGAGCGACATCTAGTGGCAGTAGGTTGTTGTTGCAACAACAGAGCTAGGTTTCCAGACATTGGGGTACCAGGTTTGCTGCCGATGCGTGACATGACCAACCAGCACCTTGTCTAGTGACGAATCGTACAGGGTAAGGACTCATTTCTACTAATAAGTTTATTTTACTACATTATTTAATTTGTATTATTCTTAGTCTTTCAATTATCCATTAGATGAATACAATTTCTGACAGTCTTACTTTCGGTTGCTAGCATTAGCCTGCTATCAGTCATTCTTTTACTTAGCAAGCTGGCGCTACATGTAGTTATGCATGTCTTCAACTGGAAGTCTTTATATTCTTTATATTTTTTAATGACGATATCTGGCACTCAACTAAAATTGGATTTATTGTGTCTGTAGCCTGATGATGGTGACCGAAGCAGCAGTTTCCACAACAGTGGCAGTAAGACGGAAGGCAGGTGGAGAGCTGAGGAGGAGACTGAGGTTTGCACAAAGTTAGCTGTTAGGCTGTGTTCTAAAAATAATGAAAAAAAAAGCAATTGTTTGTCTTTCTTTATTGTGAAATTGCTTTAGGGTTGACCCTCGACTACGTCACTGACCATATTTATACGCTTAGTGTGCTAATATATAGTTATAATTCTTTATTGGGTTTATAAAGAACTTTTCACACAATGATAAACTATAATATGGTCATTTACACATATTGTGTAGCAGTTGGTGCAATGTAAAAAAAACACCTCATGAAATGTACATTTATATAAAATGTATATATTATTTTCGTCTTTTTGAAAGCAACCCACTATGAACACCAGTATGGGTGAGCCAGAGGCCAGTCAACATGCAGCAAGAGGAAGAGGAGAAAGAGGCAGAGGTAGAAGAAGCAGGAGAGGAAGAGCTGCGGGACGAAGAGGAAGAGTTTCAGGGCGAGGTGGAAGGGGCAGAGCTGCAAACACAGCTCACACATTAGTAGACCTGCAGGTAGAAGAGGCACAGCTAGATCAGGAAGTAAGTGTGCGAATGTTTTTATTCTCTGTGTAAATTATGCTTTTATAATTGTTTTTGAACTGTGAGCATAATTGTAATAATCTTGAATCCATTCAGGACGGAGGATGCAGCCGAATGCAGAGGAGCAGAGTGTCAGCTATGCTGGAAGAGAGAAGGCTTGAGACAGAAGTTAGTATAAAGCTATTTGTAAAAAAATGTTAGTATAAAATGCTTATTTCTGGACATGTTTATACAAAAAATTATTATACCTCCATCATATTCTAAAGGTAGTCAAATACTGTGCAGGAATAGCCACAGCTTGACCAAGTAATGAAGTTGAATAGAAGTCATTTCTGTTCCATGTTGAAACTGAAATAAATTCATGGTTTTGGAATAACTTTCTTGTGCAATCTGCTCCACCAGGAACTTCTTCAGACACACACCATTGAGGAATACAGGGATCTAGGTAGGGAGCTTTTCGCCAGGGTGCCTGGGTTGGTATTTGATGCCCTCAGAATCAACCAAGCCTGGAGTGGTGCCCCTCCACCTGCTGACCTGCTTGGGATACCACCATGGTGCACATGTGGAAAGTGCAGAGACATGCCCACTTTGCTGGAGAGGAAATGTTGTGGCCAGGAACCAAATGTTTACATAAATACATTTTATGTAAACAAGTTCTAAATAATAAGTGGCATGTGAAAAATAAGTTAAATGTAAATAATAACAAATACAGAGCTTTTATGTCTTTTCATTTTCTGTTTTTTGTGTTCTTATGAGAGGAAATTACTATATGTCAATAACTTTTTTACCCAGCCCCAATGTAGAACATTTCTATCATGGCGTCATATCAGGCCTGGCTTTGGAACATTTCCACAGATCAAATTCTTCACAAATGACTACGCAAATAACGTAAATAAATAATTCAGCCATTGTTTCCCATAAATATTATATTGTGAGTCTAGGCCTACATTCACTTCCCGAGGTCCCAGTCTCTCTTTGAACCCAAAAGCCATGCAAGGTGAGGTGGGTCTGGTTGGAGGTCAAGGTCGCTGCCGTGAGGCTGGGGCTGCTGCTGAAGAACAATGGGGTAGGGAGAAGGAGGAGAGAAAATATTTCTTTTCAAACAGCAGGACAGGAAAAAAGTATAACAATATGTCTAAATCTAGGTTTAACACTTTTTTGACATACCAAAACCTCGCTTGACTTGTATGCAAAGGAGTTCTTCTACTGGTGGTGGCGATACAGGAGGGAGAAGGCCGAGTCTCCTTGGGTCGTCTGACCGTAGAGTCCTGCGTTTAGGTAGCCCAGCATTTGCAGCTAATCTCTTACAGAGAATGCGGGCCTGAAGAGGTGGAATGTGGTCATATGTTTTTTGGACCTTCAGAGCGTAGACACTTCATCTCCTGGCTATTTTCTTGTAAAGCCTCATTGCCCTGTAATGTTTACAAAGACAAATACAATTAACCTTATATCAGTCAATGAAATATCTATCAGTAAGTAGATGACTTATGATGCAAGATTAGCCTAGTGCACGGTTTGGTGTCATAAACGTACAAAGGCCTGCCATCCACTGTGTGCCTTAAAGGGCGGCCTAGGTGATGGTTGTAGTCCAGAGCCGCGAGGAGTGTCCTGGCCTCATACACAGGTGGGGAGAAGGAGAACCACTTGGCAGCATACATCAGGATGTGATTTTGAAAAGCCTCCAGATCTGCAGTTGATCTGTGCAAAAAACGTTTGTGTATAGAATAAGATTAGAAGAAATACTGACATTTTGTAGTATAACCCATATATGTCGATGAGTATAACACACAACACTTCCAACATTACCTGAAGGTGAGGTATTTATGAATGTTGCTCAACCACCGGTTGTCCAAAATCACATCCTTCAGCGCCTCATGAGCCACTGACCCGATTTCCAACCACTCCTTGGTGGAGCTGTTGAGCTCCTCGCGTTGGCAACGTCCCATCACCCACTCATGCTCATTTGCCACATGCAGGGCCAGATTAACATTTCGTTGTACCCTGGGCAACAATATTCAAGGGCCCCATCATCACGACCCAAGGTTCACCATAATATGGTCACATACAGAATATTTTACTGTAATATGCAGTAAATATACTCAATGCTTGAATGCCTGACATCACGTAACCCGCTCAGGATAACCTTTGACCCACCTTGTGTGGACTGACCAATGAGGAGAGGGTCTTAACTTGAGGCCCTCTATTCATTGGTCAGTCTGCATGAGACTGACTCTCAACTGACGTTCAAAGTCATAGGCAGCGAAGCGTCTCTGTGCAGCGCAAAAGCCCGGGTGGACAGTTTGTTTAATAGGGTGACCATATTTCCATTTCCAAAAAAGAGGACAGGGGATCTGTGCCTATGACGTCACACTACGGCAACGTCACACAAACCATGCTGGGACCCATTTTTTGAAAGAACTACATTAATATCAGATTCTGCCAATAAAAGGGCTCTAAAACAATTCATATGTAAATATTTTGCATATTTATTGCAAAATCTCATTTTTCTGCTTTAGTGCAGCAACAAGGTTTTATTAATAATAAATTATTATACCTTTAGTTTTACTACAGCATCGGTAAGCTTCCTGTCCATGATTATTAAGGATGGTTGTTTCAGCTGTGAGATTAGACGATAGGATCAATGAAAAAATAAGTTGTCACATACTCCATGGAAACTTTCAGAGAATCCACAAATAGTGGCTTTCAAATGGTTTTGTTACTTTTAGCAAGTTTAGAAAAGCAACAGATGAGACAGCATGTCTGATAATTTAGTTTTTCATCTGATAACATGTCAGCGATGTCTGATGAGCTTTTATAAACACTGTATAACTAACATTCCTGGACAGGGTATGGAGAGGCTTCTGGGGAGCCCAGTTATGGGGGGG